>JAQFYM010004107.1:0-16491 GCA_034694785.1 Agrenia bidenticulata | reverse complement strand
TTATTATTAGAAATGGGTTCAATGTTTTTAAAATGATCAATAATAGAGCATATTGCTGTATATAAAACCAAGACCCTGCTAAAAAAAATAATTTTGTTTTTTGTACTATAAAGTTTGTAAGACACATATTATACAGTATTTCATGTAAAACGTCAGATTTACCGTTTGAACCACATTTTTGGTACCGAATGTCTATAAAACTCAAATTAATAATATTTGCAGTTTTTTTGTTGCATACATGTATACAAAAGTTTTTTTATTAAGCACTGCCTAACCAGTCCACGTAACTTTTATATTTTTTTTAATATTTATTTAAAAAGTGTTTTTTATATAAAAAGTACAAAAACATTGGCAACACCACTAAAATGTTTTTTTTAAATCGCGTGTTTATTAAAATGTCACAGCAAATCAAAATAACAGCTGTATAATGTAAAAGAAACTAGGTTTTTGTTACCAACTAAGCACACAAAATAGTTGAAAGTATACAAGCATCAAAGAGAAATTCTTTAGACCCCTCGAATTTACGTCCGCTTGTATATCAATTATTTTTAAGGTCGTATAAGACGTTGATCTTTGTACCGCAAATGTTGAATTCACTTAAATGTCTTTCTATTGTAGGGTTATATTTTGCTTTTTAGTGATCCTTTAGTCTTTCTCGTTACTTATTTTTTTCACTATTTTAGTCGCGGCAAGGTTATATATTTTATCTCCTAAATCACAAGTTAATGAATACTGCTATAACGGCAAAACTTTTTCATTTTGTGTTTTTAGCCCAAAAATATAATCATGGTATAAAAAGCTGTTAATCCACCTTTGTTACCGTTCGTTATGTCGTACAGATTTCACTAATGTCAAAGTTGTCTTTAATATTACTTTAATCAGCTTTTTACCTTTCTTATAAAAATTTTATATCCGTTAATGGTTTTGTAAGATTTTGGAACAATTTTACGCATTTATGCAGTAGTATTTTTTTGTTATTTTTTATTTTCTATTTAATAGACTTGCCTCTTAAAGAAAAAAAACAGATGGCAAAATACAAAAAAAAAATACTTGCACAGTTTTTTGATTTGACAGTATTGTATCTCTGTATTGTATACTACAGTGTGTCAGTTAAGCTGTCTTGTACCGTGGTTGTTTATCCTTACACTTTGTATCTTGTTACTTTGTTAAATACTGCATTAACCTGTTCTCCATGTCTATCTTCATGTTTGTTTTGTGTATGTATTACATATGGTTTGCTCATTACCAGAGTTCTGTTTGTTTTTCTCAACGTTGTATCAATGATTCCAAGTGTGTTTCACAGACTATACGATATTTTTTGTTTTTTCGCTCATATACATATTATCGTGTATTTTTTTTAATTCGTAGAATATCATGCAACAGAGCATGTAGTTTCGTTTGACACACTTTGCTGAAGCACTTTTTCTGTATCTAGTCATTTGTTAGGGTTCTCCAAATTGCATACTTCTTGGCAATGCAAGTTTTTTTACGTGTTTTTCTTTTATATAGTCAAAGCCATTAATGATAAGATTTGTAACCCTGGTGGGATAATTACAATGTGGTTCGTTATGGTAAATTCACCCTTAAGATAGTTTTTACATGTATATTCGTCATATTTTTTACATTTAAACGAAGAAATCACAAAATGTATTTTTTAGCAAATCTGTCGTATGATAAATAGTTAAAGTGTAGAAAAACCCTAGGTTAATGTTTTATAACGCTTGTATTAGTTCCCTGATATTATTAACAGCAACTTAAAGCTAGAATGGATTTCTAGATATTGTTTATAACATAATACAGTCCACACAAACCCTAAGTAGCATATCACAGTAAATTTACTTTAAAATACATTTTATGTGACACAGAAACATAACAAAGACGAAAAATCATTATTTCCAATACTACAAGTTTAGTAATTTTAGTGTTGTCTTATTTTTTTATTCGAAGTAAGCCTCGGAATGCTTTATCAAATTTGAAATGAAAATAATGAAAGAAAAAAACATTGATACAAAATATTTTTTGTGTGGATACGTCTAAATCCCTTTAAAAAAAATTTATGTAAACTCATGTAAAACTTTGTAACATGTCTACAATATGGTAATAATTCTAGTTCTTCAAATATCATTCCTAATAATACAAATAGCGGAAAGGTTTATATATCGGCATATATGTGTTTTCTATTGTAACTTAATATCACTTGGATTAACATAAAAGAAAATTAAATCTTTGATATTGATATTGCATGTTTTTTTTATTGGTTGGAGTAGATCTAAATTTTTAAATGGTGTACATTTTGCAAATAGACACCGTGAAAAAAACATAAAAAACACAAAATTAAAATTCAATAACAATTGACACTTTTTTTAAAAAAATTATACTAATTAAATGCTCAATTAACAAGATAGGCAAAGTATTTACAAAGTTTATGTTACAATGTAAAAAGACAAATTTACAGCTTTTAAGTTTTCTTAACGTTATTTTTTGTCTTTTAAGACATATTCCATACGCATTCGTCACAGATTACACTTCTTTTAAGGTATATTACTGGAAAAATTGTCAATTTGTTGAATTTTTCTATTTTCCACTATGTAGAATTGATTTCTATAGTTCAGTTCTTCGTTCTTTTATTATGATATACTAGTGCGTATTATCAAATTTACAACTTTAAAATTTGTGTTTCTTATTATACGACAATGCTGTATATATATTTAATATACGTCATTAGAAAGTAAAAACTTCGTATTTTTGTCAAAGTTTCGTAATTCGTTTTTTTTATAATAAAAATGTTAAATACTGACTTGTTCTACTAATAGTACATACGACACAGTAAGCAAAAGTCATTTTGGTAATTACGGCATGTCATACGGTTTCTATATGCCTGAAAATGTCATTAGCTACTATTTACGCATTCTCACAACTTCAATTATAGTGTATGATAATTAACGATCTTTTGCAACTTATGCTGAACTAACAAAATTGGCAGCGCGCAAAATTAACTTTGTCAATTTTTTGCATAATTGACTGGCAGGGGTAAAAATAAATAAATGCGTGTAATTAAACCAATTGAAATTTTTAAAGACATGTTTTTATACTTTATAAGTCAAAATATAATCAAAAAACAATTCACCATTGATAATTGTGTAAAAGGTAAGTTAGTTCTTCACCTTTAATTTAGGGCTGCAACTTTGTATGCAAATACAAAGTTATAAAATAAAAAAATGTACAAAAAATGCAATATATGCGTAATAGACTGTAATTTAAATAAAAAACTTCTACGTCCTACCGTAACCCTAGTAACCTAACCTTAGACTCTGTCGACTCTGACGCATTAAAAAAGCATACAGGTTTATAGACTTTGTGTACAATTCTTGTTAGTATTTACATTTTGCAACTATTTATGACTTGTTTTCGGCATTTTTTTTACCATCTTTATTCCCACCTTGCAATTGGGGTAGCTGTATCTCCGCGCCAAATAGAGAAGGGACATAAACTACATTTTCCCACAATATTTATGGGCACATAAATATTTTGGTTATATTTTGTTTCATAAAGTCTGAAAAAACACATCTTTAAAAATTTCAAGTCAGTCAATTTAACGCATTGCTTTTAGGTATTCCTGCCAGTAAATTTTGCGCACTAAGATTTTTACATGCTCACAACATAAATTTTAGTGTATGACAATTAACGATTGTATGCAACCTATGCTGAACCAACAAAATTTCTAGTTAAACTTGCAATAGCATGTTTGTTGGCGAAAAAAAATCTAGTTTTACGGTGCATGCGGTGTTATATTTGGTTTGATGGGCACATTAGATTTGTATCTTACTAATAAAAAACAGCAATAGATGTACTATGCGTTTGACTTGGTTCTTGTCACATATTCATCAGTAATTTTATTTTGGCAGATGCTAAGGCAATAAAAAATACAATATTTGAGACACGAAAAACACAAAAGTATGTATAGTTGACGCATACAAATGACGTTCAAATGTAATGTCTTGTTCTTTTTGCATAGAATGTAAAAACATTTTTTTTTTTTCAACAGGGGTATAAGGGGAACAACAATCCGTAAGTATTGAATTGCTTTTTTGTTAATATACCAGTTGTTAATTTATTTTGGTATAAAAACATTTACAAGGAAATTTGAATAAAATTTTTAAATGTGTTATAAACAGGCCTATTTATTTACGGGATTTTCGTAAATAGTCGTAAATACTTAAATACGGAACATTTGGGTGTTTTAAAATGTCATATTTACGGGTTTTACATAAAACTCGTTTTTTGCTAGTTAAAACGAAATCATGTTACAGGACAATGTCTCCAAATGTTTTTTTGCAATATCTTTTGTAACCTGAAAATACAGTTAAAATTTATTAAGGCATATTATATGTAAAAATACTATGTTTGAGCAGAAAACAAGCTATTTTATGCTTCATAAAGAAAATTTGAAAAGATAATCGTAAAAAGAAGAATAAATTACACTTATAATACAGAAAAAAAAAATCCCCTAAGTAGGTTTCCAAAATATAATTCTTATACCATTGGCATCATCAGAGAATATTTCTAAACATAATATGCACTTATAAAAAAATATATCAATTTTACTTTTTATTTTTGTTTGTAATATAAATTACAAGAGCCTTTTAAACCAGCGTCAGTATAGTATTCAAAACTTTTAACAATTATTTGTTTTGAATTTTACATAAACATATAAATATAACTTAAATCTTCAAAAATTATAACCTTTATATGCTTCCACGTCGTTAGTGTTTATTTTATTATATTTTTAGTTTCAAGATGTTTATTTGTTGCGTAAAATACTACGCTTTCCTAGAGTTTTCGTTTTTTACATAATTATGTATAGTTTTTTGACTCGATAATTATATATTTATTTTAAAGTTCTTAAGAAATTCGTATTTGAAACTGAGTTGATTTTTACAAACTAAAAATATTTGACTTTATTTTGATCTTGCAATACATTTTAACTTATATTTTCTGTAAAGTCCTTCCACTAAAAAATACTTATTTACAGAAAAGACGGAAATTTTGTCGTTTCTATCGTATTTGAATAGGTTTGGTTATAAAACATTGACACTATTACACCGGCGAAAATTTTGAAGCGTAGAAAGGTTTATTGTTTACGTATTTTTGTAAGAACCCCACTTCAAGGAATACAGAATATATAATACGTTGTGTTTTCCTTTTCGTCTGTTCCTTGGTATCGAAGCTTATTCTATTGCACTTGTTACCTCGTGTAATGGTTTCATTCCTTTTATTTATTGATTCTCTTTTGATGTGCCAAAAAAACAACACAAAAACGTACAAAATAATAACAGACCTAAACATGCGATATTAAGTCGGTACATATGTTTTCCTAAATACTAATTAAGTACGCAAACAGTTTTCACACTTTAGACAGCCTTTGAATTATAATTTTTGTGCTATAAAAGTAAAGACAAAATAATTTGCAAAGCCAAAATATAACAAACTTTGCCAAACAGTTAAAAAGATTTTAGTCATTGCCTTGCTCGAATCGTAATTTTTGGGTAAAACAACGATCAAATACTTTTTTTTTGCATCGCGCATAATAGCACTATTTTTTTACTCAAAAACAGTTTTTGTAAATATTGTGTATTCCCATGCACATTCTTATCAAAAAATTGTAACTGTAGATTGCGAACAAACATATTTAATTGTGTATCTTTAAGCAAAAAAAAACGTTTTTGCTGGCGCATTCTATCCATATAAATCACACAGAAGACAGGCAATTTTTAAGTGCTATATTTGAAACACAAGATCGTACTATAGACAAATCTTTTTAGTTTTTGATTCGCGTCTGGGCGTAAAATATGGTAGTTAACGCCATTTCATAATGCAAAAACATATTGTTAAGATCCGTAATCAGAAAAAAAAAATATGACTTGAGACAGATTTCCTATAAAATAAACGTATTTGGCATAGAAAAATAAAATTGCAGGTTCCATGTTTTTGTTTTATTGTTTTAGCTTATAGTGTATTGTGTTTGTATGCAGCTTAAAAAAATACAAATAGCAAGTAAAAATGTTTTTTGATTGCAGAATGATATCATAAAAAAAAACCCCGTGGCAAAATTGTATTAATTAAGACCATTTTGTTTTTGAACTGTATGTTGATGCCAAAAGATCAACCTTCTATTTATATAATATTTAAATGCGGTAAAAACCTATTTTCTCAGTAGTTGTTGTGTAGAATAAATTGTATTTTTCTGTAAAAAATAACACGTAGATGCTTTTTTACACAAGTTTAATTTGTAAAGAAATTTTTATAAAATATAAAATATGCACAAAATTATCATTAAAAAACAATTAATACTTAAACATAAACTTTGTACAGCATTGCAAAAATGTAAAAACATACCAAGTGACACAAAAAAAGTATATAAGCCTTTTTTTGGTGTACATATAAACCCGTGTAAAGTTCTTAATGTAAAATATCATTTTTACGTGCACAATGCTGTTTAAAAAACATGTATGCTTAGTAGAAAAGACAAATTGTATCAAAACGTAAATGTATTTAAAAAGAGTAGAAATTACAAAATAAAAGTAAAACGCTACATTTAATGATTGCACCCGAATCACAGAAAAATAGAAAATTTGCTTTTTTATTTTTTATTCTACACAATATGATACGCTAAAAAACACACAAACAATATAATTGTGATTTTTATAGGCGCAAGATAATTTAAATCAAAAGTAAGTGTTTATAAAGATAAAAAATGTACATCAAAACCAGATTTACATAAAGTACGAACTATCTTAGTATTTGCAACGCGTAATAAACTTATAATCAGCTGCAACAAAAAAAGTATATTTATTAAAAATCAAAATCAATTATACCTTTAAAGCACATATTAAGACGAGAGCTGTATGTTTTAAAAGCCACGCTAGACGGTATATACAAAACAAAGCCCTTATACGTAATTAATATATAGCATTAGCCTCATGCGGTCATGCGCATAATAACACAAAACCATAAATTTCCAACAAATTCACAGTTCTTAAAATATATTTTAAAAACTTACAAAAGTCTTTTTATTTCGTTTTTTTTATATAATTATTACATAATTATACTCTTATGAACAAAAAACGCAAAAAGTTAACGCGTAGGATAGCAAATTTTTACTTTCAACAATAATATTTTAATAGATTATCGGCCTAAATGCATGTATTGGTGTGAGAGCATTCGAGTAAAATATATACAATTTTTTTACAAAATGTTAAATTAAAAACCAAAGTGTTGCAACTCTTTTCTTACTACAATGTAAAAGTATTACCACTTTTCAAAAGGTAGACACTTTATTAATTATTGTGTTTTTGTGCTTCATGTGGTTTTTAAGTTGTATTTTAACAGTTTAAAAAAAAGTCATACCATACAAAATAAATGCTATTTCACGAAAATAAAAAAGTCAAAATAACAGCATTTATTCGTGCATTATATACGAAGGAAAAGCTGCAGATTTATTATATGGTACACTTATATATCTTTAATATCTACTACAGGTATGCGATGCCTTACCAAAAAAACAACGACAAAAACATAAAACGGCGTAAGATTATTACTATGGACATACATGCGTTAATAAAACAAGCAAAGAAAAACATTGCACAATATAATTAACATACCGTTCCTTTTTTTTTTAAGTTGCCCACCATACTTTGAAGCAGAATAAAAATAAAGGCTTTTTGATTAGTTTTAATTGTATGCTATGACACAATTTATTGTAAGATAAGAGCGTGCAACTTCTAATACTCTTAAAGTCAGGTCTACTCTGGCATAGTAGTTTTATCGCAAAACAATAAATGCCTCGTTGTATACCAATTTTTTAAAGTCTCCGGTTTTAAACGACAGAACTAAAAAATACCACAAAAAGATACGACTAACGAACAAATACTATTAGAATCTACGTATAATGCTTTATTAATGTTTAAGTTTTGCACACAGTGTACCATTCTGTAGTTTTTTTTTTCGTAAACAATTTGCAAATAAAAAATTTGCAAAAAAATAAACTATTAACTAAGTCTGTGATTCTTTAAAATTTTGATATAAAAGTGCTAGTATATAATTACAAAAAGGCCTGAATATTTTTTTTGTTGTTTGATGTACGCGCATTTCAATATCGTAAAGGCATAACCAGAATTATTCCATATGCATAAAAATAACAGCAAAGGTATTTAGTTTGTAAAAGAACCCTGCAAAATTATACGTACAGACCAATCAAACAAAAGATAAAGGCAGTGTTAGTGTAATTTATGTACTTTTAGGTTTGAGATACCGTGGATGACGTGCAAATATACTGACATGTGCGCAAAAATGTTGTATGAATAGGTATTGCCTAGTCACACTTATACGCAAAATCGTATTTTTTTCTATTTAAAAATGTTAATTATACCTAATGCGAAGAAGGTTTTCATACGAAACTTTTATCGGTCTCATTTTTTTTTTTTAAAATTGTTATTTTTGCAGTAGATATCAAGTTTATTTTGAAAATGACATTAAAATCCATATATAATAATTAATATAAGAAAAAAATAAAAATGTTTAAGTAGCACTAAAAGGGACTTGTACACATCGTAATTAGCATACGACTTCTTATTTACATTTTTGCGATTCCTTTTGATTTGTGATAGATCAGAATAGGATTAATTGTTTTTTGTAAAATAAAAAACTCGACGATAAAACATTGTTAACTATGCAGCAAACAAAACCTATACAAATTACGTTTGTTATACTTGCTACAATGTAATCATCGTATTACTACATGTTTGCCATTTTTCAAGTTTTGTTTGGCAGTTCATGGCTGCATTAAAGGCTCTAGTATTTTTGTAACAATATAGATGGTCCAGAACGAGCAGATTTTTTTGTGTAAAAACGCTTATTTTTGTATATTTCTTTTGTATATATGCAAAAAAATTTCGATTTATTACTTGCAGTTTATTTTTAAATGTATTTAGGATGACTCTATATTTTCAATAAAAATATCTATAAATGCCATTCGTCAAATGATGAGTACGAGCATTTTTGTTTAGTGTAATCTGAAGCTGATACAAAAAATAAAAGTATATTGTAAAATAATTAAACGGCACCATGTCAAAAGGCATTTTATTGTATTTTATATAAATAACGCACTATAACAAAGTATCTAAATTTATGTCTTTTTAATGATTCGCTTAATTATAATAAAAAACTGCAATGTTGTTGATATAAAAAAAATAACAAATTTTAAAAGGCACAAAAGAGTTTCGGAAACATAAATTTCTAGAACTACTTTATCAAAAATTATGCGCAAATGTGTTTATCTCTTTTTTGCGACAATACTATATTTTTGGTTACGGCCTGAATTTTCTACAGCTTCTTCTGTATTTTACCGACATTAATTGTATTTTTTTTATTTATTTTTGTCAAAAAAACCATTAATTTTTCTTTAGTTTTTTTTTTGTTTTCCTGTTTACGTAGAACGTAACAAAAACTTGTTTGTTTAGAGCCTGGCTTGCATCTAGCAACCAAATTGCCTGTAGAGCTTTCGCATTAAAAATTTATAAACTACTGGTATAGTCAATCAAAGACTGTGTTCTTTTCTTTTTTCTAAGTTCGCATTGGTTTTGCAAAAATAAAACAATAAGTCTAGAAGTGCATGCTTATATTGTTTTTATACATTTTTCGTGTGAGAAAAGTATTTTATATCCGCTTTATATTGTAGTATTATAAATTTGATTGCAGATGTCAGAACAGTTGTAATTGTACTCACATTGACTTATAATGTTACCTTTTCTACTAATTCTAATATTTTTTTTTTGTTTCAACGTAAATTTAATACAATTTGTGTTTGTTTGTAAGCATTGAAATTCGCTGCTTAAAAGACTTTTAGTATTTTTTACCCTTAAAAAAGTTACAAACATGTATTCGATTCTTTTTGTTGGTTGGTCAAGTGTCATGTAATTTAATGTAAAGACATGAACTATAAGCAAAGAACTAAAATACAAAACAAAGACTTTTAAATATTACCACTATAACTTGTAGACTGCATTCATGTAGCAACAAAAGTTTTGCAGCAAACGCATATTAAAACACCCTACTTTTTGTCATGAAGATATGTTTCTTTGTCTTGCTTGCATGCATGGTTATATTTTTTTTATATTTACTATAACCACAATTTTCATGCTTTTAGTGCATATGGCTGTATAAAAAAACTGCAAAAGACTACAATGCGAGTGTTGCCTGAACATGCGATGAAAATTAAAATATATAAGAAACAAGGCCTTACGTTATTTTGAATTGTACCTTGTTTTGTTTTTTTTTTCTGATTATTACATATTAAAAAAAAATTCGGCATTAATTATAAGGTCATTCGTTCTTGTTTTTAAAGGTATTTATTTTGGAGAATACAAGTATAACAAGCATAAACTTATAAGGTACTTTTTAGTTATTAAACTTCTAAAAAACTAGCATTAGACAAAAACAAAAAAAGGAATGTATCTAAAAGGTAACAAAATTCAAATCATAAGTAAAAACATCCAAAAATAGTTTAAGACACGGTTTTCCAAAGACAAACAAATTAAGCGCGTTACTAGTTACAGAAATTTAGTTTTTTGACAGTTGTAAAAATTTTTACAGCACTTTTTGTGTAAGATCTATTCTATATAAAGCAAACGTGAAAAACAAAAAAAGCAACCACAGTAAAAAATACGTAAACATTATCGCAAACATTGTATTTTTACTAGTTTTGGCAATTGTGTATTTACTAAGTACTACTTGAAATACATTTTTTAGTCAAAATAATAAGTTTTGGTCACAACAACTGAGCACAACGTATAAAAGGCAACAATTTTACTGTTCCATATTTTTGTAACACAATGATATACTGATTATACACATAGACAGCTAACGAATAAAAATATATATATATATTTGACACACATACGAGTAGTGAATTTGTTAAAACAATAAAAGAGTACAAATGTGGTACAAGCCAAATACAATTGCCCAGTACAAATGTAACTGACAAAAGTTACAAAAACAGTTACTTCCAAAAAAAATTTCAAAAAAGTGTGTGTTTTAGACGTTGTAGCTTTTGTATAAGAAAATCTAATCACAATCTTGTATATACGTAAATCGGTGTCAGTTGTGTTAAAAAGGGGTTTTCGTTTAATGTACTAATCTAAGTATGTGCATTTAGCTAAAAGTAAAGATGTTAAATTCAGTTGCGGTTTAAGAAATCAGCATTTACAAAAAAGGGGGCCCTCGCACCCATTTTTTATAAAAATGAACAGCCATTTTGAAAACAACAATAAAAAATAGTAAGACCTATTTCATCTAACATAGAAGATATAGAGGAACGAGAAATAAAAAATATTTATATTCTTTAAAACCTTTATAAGTATATAATTTACAAAAAAAGTATAACAGGAAGGCCGCCTAGGTACGAAGGACGTCATTTTGTCTACGGGCCTGGTTAAAATTTAGTATTGTATGTTTTTTCTTTCTTACACGGCAAAATTCAAGCAAGTATACATCGTTTTTTATTGATAATACTTGTTTTTATGTGCAGGTCAGGCTGCCTAGCAGTTTAAAAAAACAAGATAGTCATAATGTAAACGCTTTGAAATAGTAATAATTTGTTCGGATTACATACTAGAAGAAAGGAGTAAACCATAAAATCAGCAGAATGCTGTAAAATAAAATTTACGTCATTTTGTGCAGATAAAAAAGCAGAACATATATATATATATAGTTATGCTCGTATATTACTGCTTAATGTACTGGTTTTTATTTGGTATAAACAAATTGTATTAGGGTTGATCCAATATGTGCAAAAAAGCAGATTTTTGTTTTTTGGTGTTAAATCCTGTGTTTTTTTTGATACTGAAAACTGCGTGAACAATCTGTTCTGTAACAATCGTAAATTTAATGGTTTACTGAATATGCCTAAAAGCAGAAATGCATATTTATACTCTTACCAAATTTTTTTGTTTGTACTTTAACAGTCTTTACCTTAAAAATGATAAGTTAATGCAAAATTTGACTTCTGGTTTAATATTATCTTTTTTCTAACTGCGACAACACAATCTGTATTCGATCTAAACGTGTTTTTGATTAGTTGTTTCCGTTGCATGCCTTTAAGTTGTCAGTCTGAAAATACGTAATTTTATCCTTGTTTAAACATGAAAACTTGGTATTACATCGATTATTTTTTTTTATATTTGCATGTGCTAAAATAGAAATTTTTTAAATTAAAAATACGTCAAGCATTGTTGCGATACACTTTACCCTCTGTGACAGATCGCGCTATTTATAATACATATTTATGTGCAGAAAAAAAAGGTGAAATAGAAGTTTAGTAGTTGGCCGTAGTAAAATGCCCTTTGGATCATACAAGTGTTTTTGCCACATGTAAATTTTTTCGCCAACAAAATATCAGTCACAGCTTAAATGCAGTACATTAGTACGTTTGCGCAAATATAATTTTTTTTTATATTAATTCTATATCGTGATTGACATATATGAGTAGTATCATTTGTTTAAAAAAAATTTCAAGTTTCTATTGGCAACCTAAAATTCAGTATGTTTTACAGTGATTTTATTTTAAATACATCTAATGCGTAAGACATATTTAAAAGGTAAAAATACAACTATGATATTTTAAATCAATTTCTATACACAATATATGCATATTAAATGTTCAAAACTATAGAAATCTTCTTTTAAAAAACATGGGTCCTATTTTTTGCGCAGTATAATAGCTTTCTTGTAATTTATGCTTAACTGCGGCAGGGATTTACAACTGATCATGGCAAGGAGGTATAACAAAAAAAGTGCTTTAGCATGTATTCTGATGTCAACAATGCGCTACAACTTGCATTTTTGTTGAAAAAATGTAGTGTTACATTGCTGTTTTTTATTAACAAAAAAATCACAACATATAATTTTAATGCATAAAATAAAATAAAATTTAACAGTAAAATAGTATTTTTTATAATATTTCGTACAGGCCTATGACACAATAGCAATTAAAATACATATTGCTGTTTGCTTCTTTTTCTTTGTATGTGATACTTCAATATTTGCTGTTGATACTGGTATTAAAAATTCGTTCTTTAACAGAAGAGAAAAAATCGCATAAGCGGGTGTTAAGCAAAACACGTTGAACTAATGAAAAAAAAGGCTCTTCAATCTGCTCCTTAAAATAAAAAAGGTGTAATTTATACCCTGCCCGCTTACTATTGTATTCTTCTGAGAGTAAATAACTTGCCTAAAAACTTTTAACTAATAAATTCCGTAGCAAAAATACTTTTAACCCTATATAAAAATAAAAAGTTATTATGTTTTATACTTAAATACTATACGTATTATAAATGATAAAATATACATTATTTATACAGTAAAAAAATGACAAAAACAGTCGTGTGCAAAAATTTAGCCCCAAAGTGTCTAGAAAAATTCATGTGTCTTAATTTTTACATTTTAACTAGCATATACCAGATACATATTTATATTCAATTTTTTTTTTTGCACAGTTGTGGAAAAAAAATTTTTGGAAAAAAAATTTCGACAGAAAAAAAAAGTAAAAAAAACAAATAAATAACAAAATTTTTTTTTCAACACAAAAAATGAACCGGTAAGGACTACTTTTTTGTTAAAAAATTAAGCTACTTGAAATTTTTTAGACACTTTTGGGCTAAAATTTTGCACACGACTGTAGTATGATATGCGGTGTAAGATAACAACTTTCAAATTATATTTTAATCTCACAAAGCTATTCACAGCATTTAAAGCACTCACAAAAGCTATCCACAGCATTTAACGCACTCACAAGTGTTGTTACACCATAGTTTTAACCGTTAACTTTATAGAATAAAAAAACAAAATTTTCTTCGTATTAAATATGCGCTGTGACTATTCTCCAATACCTGATAGATATTTTTTTGCGTGTATAGCCGTAGGTATTACAGAATTGCACTTGAAACTAGAATTCTGAAATGTTCGCATCATATCCATCATAATATTTTACAAATAAAGATATTGCCTTCGAGCGTTCATGTATTAATAAGCTCCACATAATGCAAAAAAAAAGTCTGTTCGATTGTTATTAAACATTACCGATTATAAGAAAATGCTTTTTTTTAACGCGCTTTGTATTCTAACAAAACAAAAAAGTTTTTGCACACTAGTTATGAAAATGCTAAAAGAAGGAAATAACAATATATTTTTTTTTTAAAAAAACCGTCCATTTATTTAAATGTTGCTACTTTCGTTATTCGTTACTTTTATATTGACTGCGAAAAGTTTTGCAATATTTATTTCGTTTTTTTTTTTGTTATCATTTTTTTGCTGAAAAATAATTTGTAATTACGGCATCGTAACAAAAAAAAAAATCTGCACATAATTTATCATCTTTTTAACAGCTTGGAAAATGCAATAAAACCTGATTGCCTGTAAACTGCGTTTGTCCAATTTTTTCTATTATATGCCCCATTTGAAAAAAACCGTATCTATTTGTAGTATTTGGTAACATTTATTGACATGCGGTATATAATCTAACTGCTCTTACACTATCTTCTTTAATATCCTCGTTATCTGTACGTCCAGTATTGCAAACTAACTATTGTCTGTATTGTGCATGTGCTAGAGAATCGTAAATCTAGGTATGTTTATTGTACTTGTAGAACTGTTGTTGTATACTTTTGGTGCTTTTTTACTGTAATGGTTTGTGTTTTTATTTAGTGCATTATACTTTAGTCTTTTGTCTACATGGCAGTCCTGACGTTTACGCTTTGCTGCTATCTCGATTTACTAGTTAAGCCATTTTTTGACGCGGTATAAGCAACTCATAATATCAATATGCAATTTGATTAATATTTTTGATTTGTCTTGTTGTAATTTTGTGCGTCATTTTATTTTTCGTATATAAAGAGCCAAAAAAATATATGTATTATATAATTTTAAGCTAGGAAGAAAGTTTTATATGACAAATATTTTTTTTATATATGATCTTTCTACTTTAAAAATGTCACACAGTATTTTTGTTCTTAAGTATTTAATACATAAAATAATAATCAACATGAAAATTCGAACACATACATTGTTGCCTTAATGCAATGGAGCTAACAGGCTTGCTACGTACATAGAAAATCCCATTTTTACGTTGAAGTTGCAGTAAATAAGTTTACAAATTTTATATTGTGTATCAAAACAAATAATCTTTATACGTCTCCTAAAAAACAGGATAAAATTTTGAAAAATACTAGATTAATAACCTATGTTGTCAAAAGTCCGACAAAGCAGCCCATACGCAATTTGTTAACTTTGTAAGATGCGGTTTATACCTATTTACTGTCATCTTACAATGTGTACACTTAAAAAACCGGACTGTCATTCAAAAAGTATCTACCATACTACATATGTAATCCTACGTTCTTTTTGTAGCTTTGTAGATGTGCTGCATACAGTCCTGGGTTATTAAGACCATTCATGCATAAAAAAATGTCATATAAAAAGATATCCGTACTGGATTATGTAAAAATCTTTATCTTGCTATAACATAAGTAAATTTTCAAATCTCTATTGTCTACGAAAAACAAATGTACAGGTATAGTTTGCATTGATAATGGCAAAAATATACACTAAAATAAACATTTATACATTTAATCGACAATGAAGAACAAACGCAAAAAACAACTAACTTATATAAAAAAATTAAGTTGAGTAAAATGCACAAAGCAAAACATTACACGCTCCAGCACAAAAAAAAGCTCAACTGAAGTTTTTGTATATGAAGAAAAAAAAGAAAAAACAAGTTTTATGTGCGCAAAAATCTTAATATTATACAAATAAATTATATTTTATTGTAACAATTATCATATGATTGCAATTTTTTGCAAATACCTCACAACAAATAACAATAAACAAATTATAACATAAAAGATAAGTAGTGTCATAATAAAAGCTATCGTCACTATATTGTAACAAATAAAATCTATAAAACTTGTATGTGCTGCTCAAAAAATTTTTTTTGTGTTTTACAATTACAAAAAATTGAGGGCAGAATTACAAAAAAAAATTACATTCCGAAAAATACGTTGACATAGTAGATTTTTTGTTAAAATTTATGCAAACAAAAAATGTTCGTCACATCTAGTTAATTGTATTTTTACTATTCATTGCGCTGATTACGTTTTTTCGTAAAAGAAAGAAAGCAAATATAAAAAACATTAATGTAAGAAGAAAGCGCCCATGGTGTTAACGTTTGCTTACAGCATTAAATGTCTACCGTTAAGAAATGCACAAAAACTTAAGTGCGAACTTTTTCAACGCGCTAATTGGCAGTATAAAACTTTTTATTTTAGTGCCTAAAGTTTAATAAATGTGTTTTATAAAAAAGTGTGTAAAACGAAGACCCAGAAACATTTTGGTCAACCAAAAAAAAAAAATACTTTTTATGATGTTAAAATCTTGCAG
>JAQFYM010004106.1:0-16491 GCA_034694785.1 Agrenia bidenticulata | reverse complement strand
CTTATTTCACCCATGTTAATTTTTTCGAAAATCAGGAAAACCCGCATGGGTCATTCCTATGCACATTGAGAATTTTTGTGTGATTGGATTCCTCCTTCTAGAATGTTAGCTTTCGAACAAACTTTTTTTTATAAAAATCGGTCGTAAGGATCGAACGTTAAAGACTTTTAAAGACCTGGACAAATCATAAGAACACCCTGTATTATATGTAATCAAGATGCCCTTAATCCATGTCTAGGAAATAATTGGAAGCTCGTAATAGTTTGGCCACATACAGCTTAGTCTAAATAGCCATGTTTAAATAATCGTGGATTAGACAGTTCCAGATATTTTCCAGTTCTCTACACACGTACGAAAAATTTCTGACAATGTAAGGCTAGACTTTTTTAAAAGGATATTAATTAATTTCCTGAAAGCGGCAGGCGGTAGGATTAAGAAAGTTTTGTAAAAGACATGGCAAAAAAATTAATGTATTTTACTTTATTTCCTTTCGTCTCAAATGTCAGTTCAGACTATCTCAAGAAACTGTTTTAACTTGTCAAGTTTACTGTATTTAAGAATTTCCAAAGTTGCAACTATCTCGAGAATCAACTGCTTACGATTCTAAACTTTGGAACGAAAATTTTGATTTGTATTCCTTTACAGATATAACTTCAGATTTTGAAGTTATGACTTTTCCTGTGTATTGTACCACTAGTTTTAATTAAGACATTGGAATGCATTTTCTGTAGTCCAAATCAAATTAAATGGGAGGGTGATGGGTTAGAGGGGGTGGGTGGAATATTGGAATTTGAGCAATTTTAAACTTTTAGCCTGGTACCTGGTATTCTAGCTCAGGTTTTCGGATAGGCCCTAACTTAAAAAGTTTTTTTTTCATAATGCAGTAAATGTTGTCTGCATTGAACTTACAGTACAAGGCCACAACTGGAAGTTCTTGAATATAAGTTAAACTTAAAGGTCTATTAGCCTACAAAGTAATTGGATGGAAGTGAAAATATGACTTTTTGTCAGGTCAAATCTAATCCTATCTTGATCAGATGAATCAGTAGTAAGTAGAAGCTCAAGTATAAAAATGCCACTCCTTTTGTCTACTCCTTTTATTTCAACCTTTATTTCTCCTACCACTTCTATTTAGTGCTTTTCTTTCCCCTTTTACTGTCCATTTTCCAGCCATTTCGTCAATTGTTCAGGAAATATCTGGAGCTTAGGAGATGTTGGAGTTAACACGAGATGCCCGGATTGAGAGAATGGAAGGAGGAGGAATAAAAGGCGTTTTAGTGACAATCATCACTGCGACTTGTCATTAATTTTTAGTTCTATTTGTTTCTTGGGTTTGGATCTGATTTTGACATTCATTTCATTCCTTCCAACTTTTTTCCTAATTCGGTTTCGGGCGGCTGGAGAAAAAATCTCCTGTGGTGATAAGATGTGCGACAGTTGTTGGCCTTGTTCATACCGCATCAACGTACAATAATAATGTGTGTAAAGCTTAAACTAGAAATGAATGTCTTTTGAATTTCAAATCATTTCATAAAATTCTACAGTTTCCAGGATTATGGATTGGTGGCTAAATATAGTATATTTCTCCAAAAAGGATGAATAGGTCTTATGAATAGATTCTATTTCAGTAATCTTTCGTTCCAAATGGGTTTTTTAAAAGCAAAAAAAACACACAGCAATCCAAATTCCAAAAGCATCAAGGGATTTCTTAGATAATATTGCTCAATCGTTATAGATATGATTCACTATAGGTCTTGGTATATGCCAATAGCAGTTCAAATGAGCGAGTTTCAAGAAGTATTGAAAACACCTCGGCAATCTATAGACTTCCGGATATCTGGAAGCAATAAGATCCGATTCTTTTGATCGAAACGAACCACAAAAAACATTTTAGGATTTTCATCAACTTCTCAGAAACAGGTCCGTAATTGGGGAGAAATAGGAAGGTAGTAGGTAGGAAGGTGATTGGAGATATAAAGCAAATAAATTTGGACCTGTGAGTCTGTTTTGATTTGAAAATAAAACCAGCTCGAATAAAGTGAAAGCTATAGGGAGCTATCGTTTTTATAAAAGCTTTACAGGCTGCAGCTGGAATACTTTTGAGTAAACAAATTCACTTGACTGAGCAGCATTATTGGATACCTTTCAACTTGTAAGAAACAGGGGAATATTTTCTTGTTATCAGCCTTTGTCACGTGGGCGACCATTTTTGCATGTGAGTTCTCATGAAATGTTGTGAATGGAGACGTAATCTTCTCACCTACGTCGTGACCCGTGACCTTTGTCCTAATATTAATCTTCACGTTAGAGCCAAAAGTCAATGAGTCGACGATCGGAAACTGCTTGCTCTATTATTACTAACTTACTACTCAATGATTTGACCTAATTGGGCAAATACGCTAATCATTGATTTGTAAAGCTGGATCCATTTTCATTAAAAAAAGATTTTGAGAGACAGTTAACTTTATTTTTCAATGCGAGCATCAAGTCAGTCTTATTTACAATGTTAGTTTATTATTCATTATACTTAGTTTGGATATCAAGATTTCCTACATTTCAATAATTCAATGATGAGTTTAAGCATTTCATTACAATTGCAGTTTCTGGATCTATGATCTTATGATGGCGTTAGAATTGATATTGGTAGATTGGTAATGGTGAAGGTTTAGGTAACTGAGGAGGGTAGATCTGATTGAGTTGAGCCCCGTAGTCAAACTTTCTCCCAGGGCCGTACAGACTGCTAAATTTCAAATCAGTACTTGTTCCAAACCATGGGCCAAACTGTGCTGGTTTTCCATTGTTCAACTTAACTTCTTCCACAAATTCATAACAATTCTGTCCCAATTCTGACTTGTCGATACCGACTCTCTCAGAATCCAGATCAACTCTGAGTCTACACCCTGGGATAATATTTAGAACGACGAGGATTATCAAAGATATGAAAAAGCTCCAACTAAAGCCTGCAACCGTGTCGATGAGTTGGTGCCAAACTTGGATCCAATTGCCATCCAGACCTCCACCTTCGATACCGTCTGCGTACGCTTTCTGGGCGAACACTCCAGTCAGAATGTTGCCCACAATGCCCCCAACGCCGTGAACTGAAAATACGTCCAGGGCGTCGTCGTAGCAGAGTACGTTTTTCAGACTGACTGCAATATAGCAGATTAATGCCCCAATAAAGCCAAACGCAAGACTAAAACAAAAATTGCACCTCAATCCAGATTTTAACATATTTTAGTAAACTTATTAGTAGGATATGAAGGTGTCAATAATTACTATGAGTTACGTACCTGCTTGCAGGACTGACAAAGCCACAAGCTGGAGTAATGCAAACAAGACCTGCGACAGCACCAGTACACAGCCCAAGGGGGGAGTACTTGCGTTCATGTCCATAGTCTAAAAGAACCCAAGTGATCCCTCCCATTGATGCTGACAAGTTTGTAGCTACACAAGCATTCACTGCCTGAGATGAAGCAGCCAATGCTTAAAAAATAGTTTAACTTTAAAATAATTATTTTTTCTTAAAAATAAAAGCTATTTTGTCCAACCTTATCAACGAATTAATTTACCTGAAGCACCATTGAAGCCAAACCAGCCAAACCAAAGTAAAGCCGTCCCCAAAAAAACTTGAGCCATACTGTGCGGCGTAAACTCTTCCTTTACAAAGACTTTCTTCCTTTTTCCTAATAGCAAGGCGTAGGCTAGGGCTGCCGCCCCACTAGAAATGTGAACAGGAGTTCCTCCTGCAAAATCCAGCCCTCCTAAAGCTGCAGACCATCCGTTAGGATTCCAAGTCCAACAAGCGAGAAAATCGTACACAAACGTGGTCCACAAGAGGATGAATAACGTTGTAGGAAGAAAGCGGTTTCGCTCCGCAGCCGCGCCGATAATAAGAGCTGGGGTTATCGCCGCGAACATTCCCTGATAAATGAAGAAGACCATTGCAGATATCTTGTCGCTGAGGGGGGAGGGTCCGTCGGAAACGCCTTGGAGGAACAGGTTGTCGAAATTTCCGATGAAAAAGGAGGCATTTTTGCTAAATACTAATGAGTAGCCTACGACGAACCACTATTGGAGTTTTATGTTATTAATATTTTGATAGCTTTTTCTAGGAAAAGTGATTTACGAATGAATATCTTACCTGAATCGAGACTAATGTGACAGACCACAGGCAGAACATAATTAAAGAAAGGGCATTTTTCGTTCGGGCTAAGCCACTATAGAAAAATCCTAATCCCGGAATCATGAGAAAGACTAGGGCAGTGGCAGCCAAGATGAACGCTGTGTCCCCTGGGTCGAAAGAGTCTTTGTCCATTTCACCACCTTCTTCCTTGTCATCTTTGACTGTTGTGGAAGTTTCAAAAGGATCGGGAGGGAATGTTATGCTGAACCATTCCACAGGAGTTGCGAAGGTCGGTGGCGTAGTTACACGCGGAGGTCGATTTGTTACTGGCCGGGGTGGAAATATTATTCCAGGTATTCCTACCCAAGCACTGCTAGACATTTAAAATTTAAATTAGTATGAAAGTACTCATTTCGCAATTCAAGTTTTAAGAAATTGTTTATACAATTTTTGAAAATATTAAATTATTTTGGTTTGGACAAAATAGTGTTCGCTAAGTGAGCTTCTTCTCAACTGAAATTGAATGTAAAGAAAAAAAGTGAAAGCAAACCTTATAATTGTTTTTGCTCACGTCCAGCTCTAGGAATCGATTGGTCTATTTCTCAATTGAGTAGCTGAAGGAATCTCAATGGATCAATTAACTTTGTACACCACAAGTCCCTGAAAAATAAGTTTCTTCAAAACGGGAGAGGAGTGGCTGTTGGAGAGGTAAAATGGGGGCAAACTACGAGCGATATAGGTTAAGTCTTGCTCGATCTACAAAGGATGAGAAACTGACCTGAATCTTAGTTTTCAATTATTTTTTTAGGTTTTGATGGGAAAGTTTAGAGCTAAACCATAAGACCAACATTGTATTATGGTCATACGATTATAGAAATGAGGCTATAAATAGACTAAATTCATATAGGAATACTTTTCTGACCCTTTTAAACATTGAAATGTCGTGACATCGTGTCGTGACTGGAAGGACACTGGAGACCATAGACCACTTGCTGAGTAAGCTCGAGTTGGTGTGCTAATAGAGACGGGTTAATTCTTATTCGTGGAACAATTGACAGATTGACATCTTTAGCTAATAGCAGCACTGCGCTAATCATTTATTCGGTAGCTCGTCAATTGAGATTAGAGGCTAAAAGTGATGTTACCAATTTGTCTGTCTGACTCGGGTTTTTCATGAATTGAAAATATGCATAGATTTCAATAAAGGTGGTCCTTGCGATGTTAATATGTCGATTACTTCATTTCAATAGCGCATTGAAAATGTAGTAGCAAGTTAGAAAAGTTCCACTTAACATTTGCTGTCACGTTTGAACCAAGCTTAGAAGAATAAAACAATAACTCACGAAAGCTTGTCTAAATTACATTCGCGTCTGACTAAGCTCGTTATGCATTTTGAATTACTAATTTGGTTTCTAAGAACATGAAACTGATATAGTGTGGGTTGAATGATTTAGGATGTAATCCGGCTTGACTTCTTGAGGAGGAATGCCGTTTTAATGACGAGCTAGGTTTCGATATTATATAGCTGGAACATTTATGTCCAATTATCATTCCATATTGAAGCTGTAACAGTTACCAACTGACCAACTATTCTAAATTAAGCTTATGTAAAACAGGCAATAATAGACATTCCTTTTCAATTCGGACACAGACTAGTATGTACCTTACATGGCTAGTCTGTGCACTTCAGAGTCATTCTACCAATAATATAAAAATTTATAAGATCAGTTTTTCATCTTTTTAATACAATTTTATTTGGTAAAATTATTTCTTCTTGAAAGAACTAAATCTTTTCTAGGAAACTCATAAGAAAACATTCAGTTTCTGGTAAGTATTTGTTATGATTCTCCACTACGCAGCATTAAAAAAAATGTATTTTAAAACAAAGGCTTAAATTTTTGTACCCTTAGAATCCGATAAAATTCGAATGAACCCTTTGAATTTCTACTCCGAACACACAAAGAGGCTTTCTCTTTTGTAATATTTGTGTACCACAAGGATAGGGGCAAAACAAAGAGTTTTTTAATTCTTGAAAACTGCAGGATTGCGCAATTATTATTTTCAAGCACAACTGTAATCCCAATGTTGAATAACCATAAGAAGAATTGCTATCCAGAAACCCGACGTAATCGACAAAATCTCTCAAACTTTTATCAAAACCGTTCGCATAAAATCCAACGATTGCAAAACTTCCGATTACTTTCACTAACGTAAAAACTTTCTTCATCAAAATCTCCCAAGAAATTATGATCATTACTGTATTTTTGCCCTCGGAGAATGGTTAAAAATATATAGCACCCCTGTCGCTTTGATTTATGAAACACTTCATTAAAAACCTTTTATCACTGCTTTTTACAGGTTGATAATTACTTGAGAGAGAGGCTCATTTACTTCTGCATTCCAAAACTCTAGTGCTTCTCGGTATAGAAAGATCATAGTACTGAGCACAACCTCGTCTGAAAAAACCATGGGACATGGTAAACTGGACCTTGAACCTATTAAGAGTAAATGCTGCATCAAGAATCATCTATTGCACATCAAAATAAATCAGATACGCTGGCAGATGACAGAGACTGAGGGGGAGAACTTAAGATTAGATGAGTAAATGGGAAAAGTTATGGATGGTTAACTACTAGGAAATCCGAATTCGTTGTATGCTGGTGTGTAGCGCAACGTCATTGTCGTTAAAATGGATATGATAACCAGTGCAGTAATCATGTCAACTGTCAGTTCAATCTCTGTGAATTGTATTTGTGTGTTCTTTATAATTGATATGGGATTTTATTTTTTGAATTGTACTACGGATTTTCAAAATGTAGTTAACAACAAACTCAATCCCCGTAGGACAGTTTAAAATTAAAGAGGTTTGCTCGATCCAGGGAAATTCAATATTTAATGAACCTTTCATTTTATGACTGATATTTTCTGCTACCTAGTAAGATGAGCAGCATCTCAAAAACATAATGCTACTAGCGCTCCTTCGGATTCTTTGGTTCTCTAGTTGTTTGTGAGTAAATAGTTGGTAATGTCACCGTTTATTAGGTACTATTCACCTGCTGAAAACGCTTCGTATGTCCTCATTTGAATACTTTAAAACTTGAGAGTTTAAATTTTTGCTTGAGCATACATGAAAGCAACACTAGTTGAAATAAGTTCCCCATTTACTTGAATTTTGGAATCTTGACGTTGACAATGTTTAAGTGCCATTGAAGGTGTCTGAAAAATACTCAAGACGTCCAGCCTTTCGGGGGCTAATTCAGAGCTCCTTTTTAACAAGTTTTTTAACATGTTTTTTCAAGAATCTTGTACTTATTGAAATATATCCCGTCCTTGAAACCAAATCCAACCCCAATTAGGAGCACACAGATGTAACAAATAATTTACTACGTGTTCGTTGAATAATAATAATAAAACGGGGCAACTAGTGCAACTGATACATGGAAGTAAAAAATTCAAGTAACCTACACATCTCAGGCCTAATGAAACACATGAAGATGAAGATGAGGATCTAACACAACATTCATCAGTAAATTAAATGACAAAGTTTCATCTCAAACAAACATGAAGAAATAACTTGCCCCATTCAAACTTCAATCATCGCCCATACATTCTAAAGTTTATAAACAATCTTAAAGTAAATGCAAGAGACGAATAGGAAATTCCCTCGTATTCCAATGTGATATCCAACAAGTTGAACTCACATATCCCAAATAGCTCAGTCAAGGTCTTTAAACTCGTATAATACCCGTACTAGTTTCAGCACCAACTGAATACCGGTGTCATATATTACTTAGTAGGTCGTAAGTATGCATCCGTGCCTAAATATTATGTTAATTCTCTAGCACTTTCCCCCTTCATAAAATTCAAGTACCTAAGTCACCAGAGTAATTGATGCTGATTTCTCACCGCATATCTAACCTGAATTGGCTCCAATCCTCCAATGCAACATGTAGATTTTGGGCAGTAGTGGGCTAAGTAATCTGAGCTGAGGTTCATGTGCCAAAGACATAATCCCAAGAAAACTAAGTTATTACAATCGTTCCTAACTATACACAGAAACTTTCTTTACATCCCGGGATAAAAAAAAACATTCAGACTTTTGAACTGAAAACTGCTTCAGAATCCAAAATTTTTTGCTAGCTCTTCTTAAGTTTGACTTGGAGGGGTGGATTTGGCAAATTACTGAATGGTTAACGAGGGAATTAAAAAGTTGACTTTGCATTGTGTACATCTGAGGGAGAAGTGATGAGAGTGACTTGGAATAATTTCAGTAATCTGGCAAAAGAAACCAATCCCGTGCTCATGGGGTGGCTTGAAGTTTAAGGCTTTAGTCTTTGTGAAATGTATGTTGAATATATACGAACTCTCCAATACCCGGGCTATTCCCAGTTCGGGTTAACTTAAACTGGGTATTTCTTCTCCTTGGGTTTCAGTTTCGTCCCAGCTTCCGTACTCAATACAATTGGCGTTGGTACACAATACCCTTTACCTACATAGTGACTCTGGTAAGCGGTCTCCCTTCTACTACTGTCGTCTACTGTTGACTGTTATTAATGTAACTTCCTGCCCGGAGCATAATATATCACTTTGTATTCGAGGAGGAATGTTGGGAAGGATAAGATCTCGAGTTATTTACAATTTAAGCTAAGCATAGGAAATCGCAGAAATAGCATCTTCAGAAATACTTCAATTATATCCAGCCCACCGGTATCTAAAGAGCAATCGGAGTAATTCGAATTTCCAGTTTGTTATTACTCCTAGAAAAGGGGTAGTAGCCAATCATCCTATGTTTTTTATTATTTCCTTAATGTCTCAAAAAATAAACAGAACAGCTTTAAAAAAAATCAGGAGCGAATGAAGACTAAGCTTTCAAAGGTTTAAGGTTTTCCTCTAAATTAGTCGAGTGGGATTCGATTGTTCTGCCTCCTTCTGTTTTCTGTGCTTCAGCTGAGGACAATCAAACTATTATTTTTATCCACCCTTTGACGAGTTTCAGGAGTTTCTTGTAACTAGTTTTAATCATCGGCTCGGGTTTTTTGAGACTGTATTCTTCCCGGAAACAAAAGCAGAGGCAGAGTTTTCCTCATTGCTCCGTCCTATAAATTTTTCTACAGACACATTAAGCAACATGTACTGGCAACAGCAAAAGCAGAAAAGGTTCCTTTGGAACTTGAAATAAAATAGTTGAATAAGACTTGAGGTTTGTCGTCCCAAAGGATGCGAATGTGTACACAGTTTCTTCTCAGAAGCCATATCAAGTAGTCCACAAACAGGTGGGGTTTGGTTTTCTAAGACTTGGGGACCCTGTCATCTGTGATCTAAGTGATCTTACAATTAAATATCATAAAACTTGAATCAGAAGCTTGAGCCAGCATGGAGTGAGAGGACAGAACTGTTTTATTTTTCAAGCAACCATCCGACTCTCAAACGAGTCAAACGGAAGTCCCAGATGAGACGAGTATCTTCCTTCCTGTTTCACTTCTGAGATCTCCAGTCCGAGAAAAGGTAATTGAGGTCTATGTCTACATGGTTGTAAACAAAACTTGAGTACACTACTAATTAGGAAAAAAGTACTAAGAAATATGGTGAATCTTATAGAGTACACACTGTACTGTATGTACAGCCCTTTTAATGGTAACATTTATTTTAAGTTGACAGAGGTTAGGTGGCTAGGAATATTTATTTTGCAGCCAGTTGTCCATGCCTAGAATATAGTCTTTGAATTTGAAACCCTGGCCACAAAGTTGAGACACTTTTTGAAGGTGACACACAAAGTTCTCAATCACCTGCGGGAGCATGACTATTATTTTACTGTACCATCAATATGCTAAAGCTAAATGTTTGATCAGCCAGAATACAGAAGACTGAATATTTGATATTCTTAAGTATTTTTGTGAGCAGAGCAAACACTGCTTTGCCATTACTGGGGGATCTTGTGATGGAATTATATTAGATGTGACATGTGAGAGAGTGACTACTATTTACTTTACAGTACGAGTGCAAGCACGTAGGAAAATAGACTCAAGGAATTCAAGGATGTACGGATAAAAGCGTTGTAGTTCAATTAGTCTAAGCAAAGGAGTGTGTAATGGCTGATGTATTTGAAGATTAAATAACGCAGACAGTCGGACCGTGTGAGTTGAGGCAAATAAATTTATATTAAAAAGTTTATAAACTACAGGAGACAGATTTGAAACTCTCATCTCAGGCGGGGTAATCACTCCTGGACTTTTTTCAACCTGCTGCTCCTGTACAAAACAATTAAACTTTTTCATACGTGTATCAAAGTTGGTAGATCAAACTTTTTAGGATTTCTTGGAATATTTTTGTACATGCGGTTGTGTTGTGGGTATGATAAAATATTTTGCAAGTTTAGATCATAAGGGGGAGAGAAGAAATATTATATGGAAGAGATAGGAGAATTATCTCAGAGTTCAGATCGATTGTTGGAAATTAATGAGCAACAAGGAAGGTTGGTGAATACTTATCGGTGGTGGTGATCGTATACAATAGTTATAAATATTGGAATTAAAGTTTTATCAATGACATTGGATTTCAATCTCGGATTGTTATTTTAGATTGAGTGCATTAGGGCTTAGCGTTGGATGCAGTAATTTAGTTTCAAAAACTAAACTTGTCAGAGGTGAACATAGCACTCAAAAAACTTTGAAGGTGATAACTTTTCTATCGTTTTCCCCCTACATTTGTAACGAAGAGGTTTCAATTCAAATATATATATTTTTTACGTGTGGAAATAGCGTCAAGTCTATTTCGATGTATCGGTGACGGTCATGGATTTGATTCCCTATACATTTCCTGGTATACATTTTTTAAATGGTGTGGTGAAAAGTTGTATATTTATGACGCATATAAATCATAACTTTCTGCACAAAGTTTTTCATATAAATAAGAAAGTAAACTTTTGTTACCAATATATTTAAGAGAACAAAACAAAATTTGGAAAGGAATTCGTTAGAATAGAATCTACGAGTTGTTTCTGCGATGAACGCCGCTATGAAATTTTTTGGGTACACTACAAATTAATATTTAAAATTAATCTAACGAAGTATAAGATACGATTTTCACTAATGTCATCGATGATATCTCCAAAAAGGGCTGATGCTATAAAAGGTAATAGTATGCATCTTAACAACTGGTGTTCTCGAGCTATTAAGACCATAGTGGTGCATGACCTACTCTTTGAAATAAAAACTGAAAAATATACGATTATACAACATGCAAACTATAGGGATGATCATTGCATAAGTAAGATCATTCCTGATCATTCAAAAAATACTATTTCAATACATATTCCTATCGAAGTCAATAAGGTCAATAATGTTTAAATGTAATATCAGCTTCCCCTGTAAAAACTTGTAAATTTTTTTCCATCATATGGAGCATTACTAGTCCATTCGACGTGTGTTATGTTCCAAATAAATGGAATTGATCCAACACAAAGGTAGAAAATAATTTCTCGAATGGTATATTTTTTTAGGTAGCATAAGCAACTTGAATAGAATTCAGACAAGTCATTGCGATTTTGTATTGTGAATAAAAACTACCTTTTTATAGGCTCAGGTGGCTCATGTCTCAGATTTAGATTGGACGACTGTAGTTTGCTAGGATTAAATACTGTCCTTGTGCGATTTTGACTAAATGATCTCTTCTAAGATTGACAATTGAACGGTCAGATTTCCAAATGTACGTCATTTGGCTTTAATAGCATCTGCTAAATTTTAACAAGCTACTACACACCCAAATAAGGTGGCTAACATTAAACCCGACTTAAAAAGGGAATTTTAACAAGACTTGAGTGAAGGTGAGCAGGCAAGTTACTCAAAGTGCCCACACTCCATGTAAGTGAGAAGACATCAAAAGGCGTCAACACGAGAAACTAAACCAATTTATTTCCAGATTTTAAACATTTCCTAACCAAGTTCTGCTTGACTTTGAAAGTTCCATTTCATTATTGAGATAGGCTAAGCTCCTACACATGTAAGGGGCAGGCCTGACAACTTGTTGTGGTGAATCTACATCTCCAGTCTCTAATAGCTCAGGTGAACAATTAACTTTTTTGTTTTGGATCTGCAAATTATTTTGCAGTTTCGCTTAGGGAAAAGTTGAAATATAAATATTGATGACAATAAGTTCTGACTTGTTGCTGAAAAAAACATCCGACTTCTTTTTTCTTTGGTACAATTGGACATGTTGATACCGAATATTTGTACGTTCCAACAGGATGCATGCAAAATTGAAGGTCTATATCATTTAAGCTTACTAATTTTGTTTTTAAAACTGTAAAACCAATCGGGTTGATCTTTTTTTCCTCATTTAGATGTTTCGAAATAGCGTGTTTAAATATAATTTTATAAATTCACGACGATTCCACCCAAATCGTTTCATTCTGTAAGCTAGGAATAAGCTGACCAAAAATTCCCAAGTCTGTGCAAATCATCTGACTACCAAACCATGGCGGAAAAGCCTCTAGGAAGCTTTTATTCTTCAAGATTAAAAAATTCCTTATATAACTGACACACATTCAGCCCTTCCTTCTGCTTAAATTTTTTATAGCCTCCAACAGTAGGAAAGTAAGGGAAGATCATAGGAAGATGGATGAAAGCTCACGGACATAAACTAGAAGCTAGGATTAATATAATGGTTTTGTGTAGGAAGACAAATCACATAATAAAACTTGATGGGCTGCACTACCGTGATGACTTGAGTAATTCCGTACACAAGGAGGTTTGGGAAGTTTACAAGTTTGGATGCATATAAGGGTTACATTTATAAATAGTCCATCATCAATTGCTCCTTCACTTCCTTTAAACTCTTGTCTGTAATCGTTTGATGAACCCGGAGGTGATAGGGCATTCTGAATTCTAGCACGACTTTGACATGACATGATGCTCAAAAACTGCACTGCTCCATTCCTACATGGTTAAGTGATGTTCACAGGGTTTTAGTTTTATCGCCATCACCCCAGGCTGAATGTATTCTATACACTCCATGTTTCCTATCAACAGATTCGAGTTGCTAGTTTCAGCAAATTAGAATATAAAAATCGCTATTCTTTCCCTCCTGTAATTTCGGTCAAACTAAAACCCCCTTCTTTCTCCCTAAGTGCTCCTTCGTGCAGATATGATTTGTTTTAAAATATTTTTAGATATTCGCTCAAGCATTGAAATATGTTAACTCTTCCCTTCTCAGTTAATGTATTGCACAAAATATTGATTTAAAAAACGAATCCCCTGCAAATTCTATTACAACTTTCCCTTCACTTCAGCAACAGATGGATCAAAGTGTTTAGGCTCAAGCTCGTCTCTGTTTCTATATCTGCCAGAGGCATTTGACATGATGGGAAAACTTGAGAACCCTGGTTATATTTGGGAGAATAACGTTCTCTGTATCTATCCCTCAGGTGGTCGTGTTTGATCCATTTCCTCATGACAGTCATAACATTATTAAGAGTGAAAATACATGGAAAGAGTACCAGCAGCTCAATGAATGAATAGAAAGTCGCCCATTGGAGTAAATATTTTTGTGAGAAATCCATAATTGTATAAGAAACATGGTAAATTAGCATAGAGATGGAAACGCGTATGATGGCATCCATTAAGGGAGACTCGTTGCGGATGTGTAGGAATGAAATAAATTCTTTCCCCGTTGAAGATTGGCAAGTTGTCAGCTTTCTCTATGTTTGGCTTTCCGAGTGTCAAGACTTCTTGATCACACATCCTGTGAACTTTTTCCCTGTCTGTGATTCATACGGAGGAATGTTTTGTTTGTAGTCTAGTCCTAGTTAGAGTATCCCATATTTCCTTGAGGGTAGTTGTTTTTGGTTTATTCATCAGTCCACAACGACCACCATCACCACCCAAACTAATACTGTAGTGTATGACTATAGACTATAGTGTACGAGAGAGATTCTAGGGAGAAGGAAGGAGGAGGCAGAGATGTCAGTGTCAAGTGTCAAGAGTGTTTTCAAATGAGTTTCTTCAGCATCATGTAAATCTCATTTGCATTTGTTGATCTAAAAAGACTAGTCGAATGTACAGTTACTAGAAGGATATAATAATATTCAATATTATGCATGTTTCTCAGGAGCTGATTCCTCATTATGGGTTTATTCATTACATTTGTGAGAGTGGAGTTGATGTGTTAAATGCCATGTTCTATGTTCTATAGATTGCAACTTAGTACTGAAAAGAGGCTTCAGTTTTTCATTAATATGAGAAATAGCAATAAAGCCCGCTTTGATCGGGAGGTAGCAATGATTTTATAAATATTTAAACGCTAGAGAGATGTTGTTTACTATGAAGACTGAAGTGCATGGATTTGTCAAGGAAGGATTGATTGATTGAGCACATTGGACTGGAGGGAGTCATTAATTCGTAAATCAGTTGACGGGAGTCTTAAAACGAAGAACTTTCTTAAAGGCTTTATACTTTTGGACTTTTTATTTCGTTGGAAATAGTTAAGCTAAGGTTTATGGAATTAACATTAACTTGCTATTTTACAAAACACGGGTTATATTATTCTTCTTACAGTAATTCCTTGGACGCACAAGTAGCTTAGGGCTTTGTTTCTCTTTATTATTAATACAGGATGGGATTGCTAAAATTAATGGAGGGGTTAGTTATTTATGCAATCTAATTTGTTTGTTCTTTGTCACTTCCTTTGGCCCGATGAGCTTAGTTTGTAATTAAAGCGAGTTCATTTATTTCAATAGGCTTTGCTGATGAAAATTGGCAACAGGAATTATCTATTGAAAGTTTCCTGAACATTTACAGTCAGGCATGGGCTCATTCATTGGGCTACTGAGGGTATTATCTTTGTTTTCGTAGTTGGGTTGCTCGAACTTTGAAAACTCGTAAGAAGAACGAACCATTAAAGAGCTTATATAAAAAAAATATTTAATAGAATTAAATTAGGTTTAATCATCGTTTCATTTTCACAAGTTCATTATTGTTTGATCCCAGAATACTGTTCCAAGTATAAATATTTTAATTAAATTATCAATCTGACAGAGATGTCAGAGGCATCTTTATTGTAATTTAATAGTTAGAAAATATTTTCTGAATCTGTCAAAAACAAACACGAACATGTTTGCTATAATTGCAAGAAAAAATCATTTAATTTTTTTTAAACTCAACGAATTTAAAATTATATAATCATTGATGAAGTGAATACATAATTGAGGTATATAAAGGACCACAAATGATTGATAGATCAGATTCTGGAAGTATAACAAATAGGCTCTCTGAATGTCAAACTTCGGACAGATTTAAGCCTGAGATTAAAATAATTCAAATCAAACAATTCACACACCTGTCATAAATAGTAACTACACTATTTTAAATGCTGAGATATCACTCGTAGTTAAATAAAAGAAATAGCTTAATCAGTAGTAATTTAAATGTGTAGCAAGTAGCAAGTACTTCTCCTTAACAATGCAAGAAGGTCTCAAGTGTCAAGAAGATTTGCTTTCACTTACTTACTACAACAAACCAAAACCACAACTGCTTCCTCAAGTTGGCAAACAACCATTTGCCAGCACCACCGAGAAAAACGTTACTACTGTTTACTTACAATTTATACATTAAGCCTTTGGATTTCTACTCTATTCCTATTGTCTTAGCCTAAAAAGTTCCTAATCGTCTACTCTTAGGAAAAATGTAGTAGAGAAATCAATGAGCATTTCCCCACCCACTTTGGCCAAAGAACTCAAGTTGAAGGAAATCCATCCATCAAGAATCAAACTAGACATTTGCAAGTCGAGTTTTACAGAATACGCCAGATCATTTGCTAATACAGATAGAATGTAATATTTCCAAAAATGTCTTGAACAGTACAAACCTATCAAAATCTCTTGATAACAATAGTTGATCTTTATGTATTAGTCATGCTGCATGGTCCCTGGGTTTGATGGATGAAGAGAATTGTCTGTACTAGTATTAAGGAAAGGGGTGTTTATAGGAGTAAGTTCTTCCACCCTGGAAAATTGTGGATATTGTGATGAAAAATTTAATAACTTTCAGAAATACTCGGCAGCCCAAGGTCGAGATTTGAAGGATCGGAATTTTATGCAAATGAAAGCACCCTGTTTGCTTTTGAAGATCTTCCAATGGCTCAGTAACTGGTCCCTTGATTTTTTCTTTATATATAAATGACTAGCCATAAGTGATTTAATTTTGTTTAGCGATATTATTCGCTGACGACACCCAACCCTGTATCTCTGGTAAATTGGCTGACTTGGAAAAAGTTTAAAAAAATCTTACTGCCAATCATGAGTCAATCATGAAATGGATGAATTCAAATGGCATGTGCCTGAATGTGAGTAAAACCCAAATGGTTGTCGTAGGCAA
>JAQFYM010004105.1:0-16491 GCA_034694785.1 Agrenia bidenticulata | reverse complement strand
AAAGACTTTTATCCAAGATGAGGGTGGCAATAATGTTGGTGCTGATTGGATTCTCAGCTACCTGTGCAGCAATTCAAACTTGGAAATGCTCGAATAACTCCGAAGCCGATGGCCATTTTGAACGACCATCAACTGAACGAATCAGTCGACCTTGACTGTTTCTCACCTCCTTACTTACACACCGTTCCATTTGCACTTTGTCGCATGCCGGAGAAGACGGCCCTGGAAAAAATAGAGATTCTTAAAAATTGTTGCGCAATCAGAGGCCTTTTATTTGTACAGGAAGAAGCGTCTGACGATATTGAGTCACTATTCCAATGATTTTCATTTCTGTGTTGAAGTTAGACATGGTTTAAATATGAGAATTTAAAATCGAATCCAAGTTTTTTTCTGTAATATTCTCGAGACTTAATTTATTTTACACACGATTGCGAACTTATTTTAAATATCGCTGAATCATGCTGTCGAATCTGAAACTTAACAAGATTTATTAAATCCTTTTGTCACGTGCCCATTGAAATGATATTTCTTGATCATTTCTTGTAGCCTATTAAACTTTATATTTATGAAACGATTTAATTGATAAATTGCCATCCTAATATCAGTAATATCTGATGTTCAAATCTTAAAAATCCCAATCTTAAAAACCGAATTAGAAGCCAATGCAAAATGCTACACCATGAGATTTGTGTGCATAAGAAAATTGATTTAAAAAAAATTAAAGCTCACAATTATGTAATCTACCATCTGCATGATAATTTTAAACAGGTATTCTGCATACAAGATTGTACAACATCATCATTTTTTAGCATGAAAGACTCAACTCTGCTTTTCTCGCTCTAAACTGTTATCGATTTACCAACTTTTGAGTTTCAGTGCAACTGCTGCTGCTGATCTGCAGGAGAGGCTAATATAAAGATTCGATATGAACCTAAGTTTTTAAGGAATTTTAATGTCCAACGTGCAAGAAAACAAAACTTCAACGATGGTTTTGTTGGATATTAAACTTACAATGCAAATTGCAAGGCAAGTTTGTGGATTTTGAATCATTTTCAGTTTAACCATTGATTATTAGAGGTTCCAATCAGTCCAACCAAAGTACTAAAATATTAAACTGCAGGGGCATCAAAAGAATACTTTGTTTTATTTCCAAACAAAAATTTTAGTGCAGCTGAAAGCAAATATTAAAAATAAATAATACTTATTCATAGATGGAGTCTAAAATAATTCTGCAGTTTTGACATGCTCTCGAAATGTCATTGGAGACATCGAAATGTCAGCATCCGTATCAGTAGCAAGAATTTTGACATTCATAGTTGTGATTATTCAATCCTACTTCAAATGGTCTTTGGATGACATGCTTCCACCAACTAATGGTGCAACGTACTTTACATCTAATCATCATCTCGCCGGCTTAATACTAGCACGAGGGGGAAGTAAAGGCATTCCTCGCAAAAACATGGTCGATTTAAATGGTCAGCCTTTAATAGGTTGGGCTTTACACGCGATGGTCAATAGTCAAGGTTTGCAAACATATTCAATTGTATCACATTTAAATGCGATTGCAAATTTGATGTATAGTACATTTGAATTTTCCAGCATTCTCCTCAATATGGGTGTCCACAGACGACACTGAAACTTACATCTGGGTCAAGAAAGCATTCCCACAAGTTCATGTACACAACAGGGCAGCGTACACTGCAACTGATACTGCTAGTTCAGTACTAGCCGTTGAAGAATTTCTTAGTGTTCACCCAGGTTCAACTAACGGATATGCAAAGTATATGCAAAACACTTTGACGCATTGAGGCTCGAGATGAAAGCTTTATTTTTTTCAGAAATTGATGCCATTGGTCTTGTTCAAGCCACCTCTCCATTCATTCAACCATCATATTTAAAACAAGCTGGTATTCTTTTAACGGAATTCGACTCTGTTTTTTCGGTCACTCGATCGCATGAACTGAGATGGAAATGTGTTCTCAATCCATCCAAGGGACCCACACTGCCGTTAAATTTTAACCCTAGTAACAGACCAAGAAGACAAGACTGGAGTGGGGAAATGGTGGAAAATGGAATGTTCTACTTTGCCTTGCGAGATGTTATTGTTCATGAAAATGTATTCCAAGGAAGAAGGTTGGACATTATTTCATATTTGTCCTAAAATAACTTAATAGTCTTAATACAGAGCTCTAATAAAGTTTCAAATACTAGATCTACTTATGTCGAAGTACCTAAATACCTAAGTCTTGAGATTGACCGACCAGAAGATTTAAAGATTGCGAAATTCCTCATGGCACAGAGGAACAATTGACCAAATAAATACTCTCTAGACCAAAGAACAAGAAAGAGCTTTAACTCGTTCATTAAGGAATCATTTTTTATAGCCAACATTTTAAAGATTTTTATCCTCTGTTATTTTGTAAGTCAATTACATTTTAGCCTATTCATTCAATAGAAATATGTTCCTTGATGCCTTAGTACTTGGTGACGTTTTAGACTAATACTCGGTTTTACAAATATCCTAAATTAGAACTAAAAATAGAACCATAGCTGTTAATTCCGTTTAATTTAGATATTTTTTTAATTCCATCATCACCAAGAATTTTTATCATCTCTTATTTTGTAACTCAATGATAATTTAGCAATTCAATTTGCAACCACAAAAACTATTTTTAAAACCATGAAAAGCTAGCTTTAGCCTAAAAAGCTATCATCGAGCATCTAAAAGTCAAATATCATCGAGTAGTTGCTTAGGTAGCAAGTAAGCGGGTTGGTGTAAAACTCAAAATTTGACATATTCATTCAATTGGAATTTGTTCCTTCATGACCTTTGTACCTAGTGTTTTGAAAATTTCCTAAATTAGAAGTATAGAATTCCCCATTGTATTTAAAATGGAAATGGAGACCGAAGAAGCTGTTAATTCCGTTGGTTCAACTTGTACGTCAATGTCTACCGTCATCCTGTGTTCCTATCTCAGGGGCAGTGGCATGAAGAAGCAGGAAATTGAGGTGGACTTGAAGTCATTAACGTTGGAAGAATTAAAAACCGTGGCGCTTGAAAAAATTGGATTAAAATCTCCTGAGGAAATCGGTATTTTGTTGGCGGCCGAGCTGTGTTTGGCATTTCGGAATTTTGATTTGAAATAATGTGTAATGGACTGGAATTTGAACTTGTTTCTAGAGGTCTTATACAATGGAAAGAAGTTGACTGGTGAAGAAGCTCTGAAGTCAGCAGGAATCAAGCCCATGACTGTAGTGAATGTAATCAGGCGAAATATAACTGCGGAAAAACCGTTGACGGATCTGGCTACGGCAGCCAAGAACATTTCAGGGCAAATCACACAGATTACTTTGGCACTGAGGACTGCGTTTTTTAATCCTGGCTTCATCCCTATGATTGAGGTGTGCTTAGAGTAACAAGCTGTTTCATACTATAAACAACTCAAACTGCTTAATTCTATATGTAGCATTGATTTATTATTTTTTTACTTTACATTATTGTAGAAATTGGGACAGAGTGACATGCTCGAAAATATTTTGGCCATTGCAACTGGTTTAAAAGACGACCTAGTCGGTATGGCTATTATTCAAGATCCTGCTATGATATATCATTTGTCGGATGTCGAGTCCTTGAAAAAGTGAGAACGTGTTTCTTTGCACATTCCAAACGCTTTACGATGTCCGCGTCAGCTACGAAAGATGCGCTAAATCTATTATCTAATCTATCAAAATAATGGATAATTTGTTATTGATTCTTGATTTAGACTTGCTATAACTAAACCATGGGTGGTGGAAGCCTTCAATTTCTTAGCAGCTTCTGTACATCAGGAGAAAGGAGCAGCCCATGGAAATCGTCCACCTTCTCACATCTTCAATCCATCAATTTTTGAAGGTGAAGATGAGGACATGGAGGACGATGGTGATGTCGAAGGAGCAGGTCCAAGCAGTAGGATCACACGAGAACAACTTTCAGCAGCTCTGAATTCTTTAAGTGCTTTTGGTAGGAAACTCTGGAGGAGGATTTAATTTTTACTTGTTTATTCTAGCTATGTTTACTTTACTACTCTGTAAAAAACTGACTGAACTGATATAATAATAATAATAACTGTCGATTTATAGGGAGGGGTGCTTTGTCGTCTGCTGTAGGACAAGGTCAAGGGCCCGTAGCTGAACAAGCATCTGGATCCCAACTTTTAAACTTGCTTGCACAAGCTACTGGTCGAGGGTCATCTGCATCTTCTCCTGCAGCACCTCCACATTCAACAGGACGTGGCAATAACGCTGCATTATCAGGGATGCCAGGTCTTTTTCCCAGTCCAGGGGGATCAAATCAGGCACTAACCGTTGATGTAGTTGCAAGGGCTATGGCAGAAGCCTTAGGACGACTTCCTGAAAGTCAGCGAACGGATCAATTGAATGCTATTCGAAGTACGAATCACTTTTTTATTTGAGCACATTTTTCCTTGTAACTAATTGTAACTGTATGCCCTTAAGAAACTGATTGATATTTTTTGATGGGTTAGATATGGCTTCCCAGATTCAACAGCAAAATTTGACTGCTAATCCCTCCCCGTCCGCAGCAGTTCAAGAATCTCGTAGTAGTTCAACACCTTTTCAGCAACCATCAGGTTCTAACAACCAAGCAAGCGTTACTAACCCCATGGCCGCACAATATAGTGATCAGTTAATGCAAATGAGAGAAATGGGTATTCATGATGAAAAACTTAGTGTACTGGCCCTACGAGTCAGTGATGGGGATGTTGGTACTGCTGTTGAATTGATTTTCTCTGGTTGGACTGGAGAAGGATCAGAAAGCCAAATGTCGGAGTAGACATCTTTAAATAATTTTTAAATCTAATTTAAATAAATGAAAGTTTGGAATTTATAATATTTTATAAATGGGTCAATTTTGTTGTATAATGTGTAGATAGATATAAATTAAGATTTATTGAAATTATTGATCGTAATCTTATAGTAGCGTAGTCAGTAGTGTAAAATATTTTAAAAAATAAACTCTTTTAAGAAGGACAGTTCCGGATTTTTCTCATCCGCCCCAGGTGCCCCCCCCCCCATTGCTTAACTCCTCGTTACTTCTTATCCTTGTGCCCGGTTGTACATCCTCGTAACTTCAGCGCCCTGAATACGGTAGAGATGTCTTTTCATCTACATTACGTTATTGCGTGCGATAATTCATGTATGTATTCCTGCACCCCTGAAAATTTAATAGGCAAAACTTAAATGCATCCAGAAACGTAAAATATTTCACGGAATACTTTCCAAAGTTCAATTTGACTCAATTTGAGTTGTTGCATATTTGAATCGTTTGGGTTACTCAAATAAAATTATTTAATAAAGCGTATTATTATTTAAGAAGCAAAAATATTTATTAAAAAAATGTATGTCGGTGAGGAAGATGTTCGTCACAAAAAATATTAAACGGGCTTACTACCGCACCGCTACCCCTACCCGGAGTGCGGTCATTGACCTTATTCCCCAACAATCCCCAACCAAACTTTTCTAATTTGCCAGACGAGATTTACCATTTTTTTGCATTTGCCTTATTTGCATTCGACATCCAAATTTTTTTGCCTTCTGAGTTTAGAAGAATTTGCCTTCTTTGTATTTTGCCACAGCGACATGGAATCCCCTACCCGTGGTCACCATGATTATTTTAAAAGTAATAGTCAAGTCAAGTATGGCTGGCATTTCGAATATTTTTTTTATCTCTTCTATAAAAATTAAACCTGTTGTGAAAACTACTAAAACTAGTTTTAAATAGAGAGTTGATGTTGGTACTCTACGCATCTACTGCATTAGCTAAATATAGGAAACTAAATATATGCGCACCGTATTTAATGTCCTGGTATCATTTTGCAGATTTTGATTCTGCAAGATAGATATATTTAAATATTTAATAATAAATTCTACGCAGACAAGTTTAGTAAGGTAAGATTAAAAACCTAAACGGTAATCATCTTCAATCTACGGTCTGCTATGTATACAGATGCGAAAAAATAAGTGAATTTCGAATGACACATGAGATAAGAGAAAATCCCCCTACGGAATTCAATTCCCAATATCATTTGCTGACCTAAATATCTGACAGTTTAAGACCGCCTAACAGTAGTGTTTGGACACATAACAGTCAATGTCAATTATTTTTATAGATTGTTTTCAAATGCAATAGGGATCGATGACAATAAAAAATTCATCGAGAGTGTACTTAAATCTCATGAGGCCACTGGGTAATCTGATGGAGTTCATTTCAAGCTCGAGGCAGCAGGCATTACTTATTATTATGTGCTTGCTGACTTATTTCTATAGCTTACTATATATTTAGGGTAGATCTTATCTTGTTTAATTTTAATGTGCTCGTGTCACTTCATTAATTATTTCATTATTTGTATGCATCGCTTGAGTCTGAAATCATATCAATCGATGCATTCCTATGTGTAGCAAATACAGTTTTGATTTACGTTAAGATGAAGCAGGCCAGTACTAGAACTAAAAGGATGCTGCCGCTACTACCAGCCTCTTCATCGTTACTATACAATTTTTTATTGCAAACAAATGCCAAGTCCAAGTTCAACAATAATTTATATACACCTGACCACCAAGCCATGTAATTACAATCGGCTTGCTTGGTAGACCATCATCATCCTATTGGAATTAGCCGACCTAAAACAATGCTCACCAAATATAGCTCCAGGTGCAAAATGGTAATAAAGAGATTTACAAGGATTTAAAATGTGATTGTTAATTTCGTTCAATTCACTATTTGATTGATCATTTTCTAGTACTGGGTTACTTTCTTGCCTGTGAGCTAAAAGGGTTAATAGCTATCATATCTTTACATGCGAATGTCTCGATCCCGCATCATATCATTCATCTTCGATTGGACATCAACAACAAATTCTAGGGAATTAAAATTGTAGAACGAATGGTCGAAATGAAAAAATCCCGAGGACGTTTCCTTAAAAGCCTAATGTGACCGGGTTATGGGTGTGGTCAAACTTTTATCAACCGTACTTCAAGCCACAAAAATGGGCATGTGATGTGATCAATCTTGCGGACAAACGCTGAAAATGAATTTGAACATGGGCAAGTGCCGTTTATTAATGATGACTGTTAATCATCGGATCATTAGATCAATCGTTCAAAAAATTGTATTAGAATGAACTGAGGATTAAGAATTTGCATATGTACTAGAATTTATAAATTTCTTATAGTAAATTACGCACATACCTTAATGAATATTAGATTTATTTGATACTTTATAACAATCTTGATTGCATAAATTTTATATTTACTTATTTTTCATAATTTAATTGTATAGTTTTGCAATAGTAGAGACATTGGGATTTTATATCGTGTAAGGATTGTTAGAGTGTTATGGTTTATTTAATTGTTGATTTGATGTATATTCAATGCTAGGGGTTGTTATTGTGTATTCGTCAGAAAGAAGAGAAAGCCGGATGCTGTTCTTTGTCTGTAACTTTGGAATCTTAAAGTCTGAAGTTAGGGTGCAGAGATCTTTAGAGACGAATAAATAAGTCTTATTTTTATGTATATTCAATCTGGACACCTCGACTCTTGTACCCTGATTGTCCCTGATTGTAGACTCCCATTTCATTGGTAAGCTCGACGAGCAACATAAACGAACAACGAACAAAGGCAGGCATGCTTAAATAAAAGCGTGAATGACGGTAACTCTTAATTTGTTTAATACTCAAATAATCATTAATAATTTTTTCCCCAATTTATCGCTTCATTCCCCTTGGCAATGGAATTAATAATATTTCTTCGAAACCCTACAAATATATTCAGAGGTACCAGAACCATGATTCCTTGACAACGTTCGTCCAAAAAAAAAAACGTTCGACAAAAATATAAAGAAGGCAAAGGGTTCAGAAATCTTGTACCAGAACGTCATACGCTCAACACACAAGCCATAAGTGCAGCCAAAAGCTGTGTTTTTAAACGAACGTTTTAGCGATTTTCATTGTCCTGTTAAAACCCCTTGACAATATACTTGACATATAAGTACCGGATGTGGGATATTCAATTGTATAGAAATGTTCATGTGTATTTTCCCTCTTGAAAAGCATACAATCGAGATATTCATTTGGTACAAACAATTTCATTTTCTCCATCTATTCAAACCAAATCCGGTCTGTCAAAGATAGCGTACTGCTAATAATGGAAAATTGAAAGCAATCAAAAACCTAGCCATTATGGCTAATATGACGCATGAACAGGTAGGAAAATAACAAAGCCATGACTCGGTGAAATGATATTGACTACGTGAAATAGCCCACTCCTCTACTTAAACCTCTTGAAGATAATTAATGAAGGAATGAGCCTAACAAAAGCATAACATCCCTGATGGGATGAAACAAACCCATGTGCTTTAAAAGTCCTTATACATCTGATCTACGATTCTTAAGATCATACTTCGTGTGCTTCAAAATACTTATGTACCGGCAACAGCACAATTGACAATAGCACTTGAGGGCGATTGTCTGAGTTGAAAGATCGTTTATGCATTTCGTCATTCATTCATAGTTGGTAGTAGTAACTTTCTACCCCCTTTAACTGCTATTTATAACACCGTGAAAAAGCACCCTACCCATATCTCTATTATTCCGAGACCGATTTGTTATTGCTGATTACTTGTTCATACGTATTCTATTACAAGTCTGATACATTACATGAAATGAGTGACTGTGACAATGACATTAAAGGGGTAGGTACAGCTGCTATGCTGGTTCGTTGGTTTGAGATGCATTCGAGGTTGGTATTCGTATATTATTTTTAGGCTGTAGTTTTAGTTGTAAGTTGAAGGTAGTAAATTCGAAACTCCGTGGAAATGGAGGGTGACGTTCCTATACCCCAGATGTATGTATATTTCCGGGATTGATTTTTTTCTGGGTCAGGAAGAAGGGGTCAACTCGCCTGGGCTATATATAAACCTATTGCCATGCAAATATTTTTTGCAATTCATATTCTGTCACACAAGGAACCACATCTCAACTTGGCGGTTTCCCTTATCTCGTTGTGTCGCTTTGCAGGAGGCATTTCATTGTTATAGGATCCACCTGTGTTTCTATTGTGTTTCTGTCAAGTCGACAAAGTGAATCTCATCGATTAAGGAACAAGCTAAACTGAATTTTAGCGTGCTCTAACAACTCCGAATATATACTCATAATCATGGCGAACAAAAGCTTCCCAAATCGGATTCGGTCTTCGACAATATTAATCACCGCAGTTATGCTGTACCTGTCGGTTTTCATGAGCCAAATTCAGTGCCAACAAGCTCAAGTCCAAACCCAGAAATTATCAAATGAAATCCTAGGCAGTGTCAGTAATTCTGGATTGGGATCAAGTCCAATCAGTTCTTCCGTCAATGGTCCTTTAGCAGCATCCAACTCTGTACCCGTTAGGGTCAGCAGTGATCAGTTTAGAGACTATGGGGCCAATTATTACTATCCAGCTCAAAAACATGTCCTCTGGAATAGAGACAGTTATGCTGATGCTGCTAACGAGTTTGGTTATAATGGTCAGCAGCCTCAGCATGCCCCTCCGCATCACCATCATGGACATGAACAAACGTCTTTTGTTTCTACTTCTGACTATGGAGTTCCTGAAGGAAACAGTAAGTTAATTTGAACCGTTGCTATTCAAGATTGAAATGTTTAGCAAGACCAGTCCAACATAATTTGATTGAAAAAGGTTTCGATGGAGAAGGTGAGGGACTTGGAGGTCTCGGAGGTCTTGGAGGATTAGGAGGAATTGCTGGAATACTTGGAATCAAAGGAATTAAAGGCCTTGGGCTTCTCGGTATTTTGAAAGCTGGATTACCCTTGTTTGCTTTGCTACTTCCGGGTCTCCTACTCCTACCTTTGGTTTTCCTCTTTTTACCTGTCCCAGTTATCACAATCCCATCAACAGGTCGAAGTCTTGGTCTTGGTAATTTCCGATTGGGAGATATGAGTGCCAAAGTAACTCAATTAGCAAGAAGCGTCTTGGACAGTGAAAACTGTGTTGAGCGAGTATCATGTGAAATTAGCAGAGTGAGCCGTGGAACTTTCATTGACAGAACTTTGAAGAGGTATGTAAATCGATAATCGATTATCATGACTTTTACCCTTAATACCCAAGGTTTTAGTCAAGTCACGTAATTTTTTTATTGGAATTATTGTTTTTCGATTTTAGGGTTATTGAGAGATTCGAGTCCCATTTGCCTAAGCCCCTTCAAAGGATGGCTCGTGCCTATTTGGACCAATCTTCCCACTGTAATAAGCGATATTCTTGTAACCTTGTCGATGATTATGGCACATCAAAAAAATCGACATAATTTCCTTTTGTAGTTCAATAATTTAATCAAAGGAATTTAGCACTTTACTAGTTTATTTTTTAATTTATTGAGTTAGATGACAAACTGCTGGAATTACTAATTCCTTGACCACAATACCATAGAATAGGAACTGACAAAAAATTATGAAACGGTAATAACAAACCTAAACAAATGGAACTTCTACTTGCCAAAGAAACTTTTCAAAGGACTTTAATTTGCTCATATCAGTATTAGACTCTGTATTTAGTTTAGTGGGTTTATTATTGAAGTAAATCTCAACTAAAAAGCTTTCACTTCACAGTCAATTATATTGAGGTATGACTACAGTAGACAAACATGTAGAAGTTTGTTGGACAAAACTACAAAAATAGGACACAAATTTATTTAGGAAATGGTGCAACTGTTCTATAATATAGTCACTATTTGTACACTGACAAATCAACGACCGACGATCTCGACTGAAATAAGCGTTTTATGTTAAAATAAAGGAAAATTCCACGATATTTTTAATTTCAAACATCCTAGTAGCTATAATTTTGTAAATGTCAATAAAATAAATCCCAAAAAGTTTGTTTGCATTTTTACATGAACATATAAACATCAAAGCATATTTACATTCTGGGGCATTAGAAAACTAAAGGATTAAGACGACTTATCAAATGGTAACATTTGTAACCGGTCACTCCAGTGAAATACATTATTTCTTCTCTGTGCCACTGGCCACTGCACCAAAAAACACTGGATTCCATTCATTTAGTAATTTCACATAGCAAGGATTGTTTGGACTCAACAAGTTAAGTAAACATTCTCATATCATTCCAGAATGGACTCTACAATCTCAAAGGGTCAACAGTTCATACTCTATCTTGTAAAGATTTCTTCGTTTTGTGAAAATAGTAGTCAAGAACCCACCAAAATAAGCATAAATACTTTTCTAGACTCAAGGCATTGGAAGCAATTTTAAAATTATATAGAAACATTAATTTCTAAGATTGAAAATGTTGAGTAATAAAATTGGATTTATCGGTGCTGGACAAATGGCGAAAGCATTCGGAATTTCATTAATTAAACGAGGTAATTGTTAGAAATTGAATTCAATATCTGCTGTTGCTGTGATCTTTGTGTTCAATGGAAGTTGTTAAATATTTTCTAGGAATTCTGAAGGCAGAAGATGTAAGTGTCAGTTGCCCCGAGGAACACTTTCTATCCCCATGGAAGAATGCAGGATGTAAAGTATCTTTGGAAAACGGTACGAAATAAAGTTATTCAATTTGAAGTTATTCGAAATGTAAAATTTTTTCGATATTGGACTTCTAGGGGATGTTATAGAAAATTCGGATACTATTTTTTGGGCTGTGAAGCCTCAAATCTTTCATTCCGCTTTAAAAAGTACCACCACGCAAAATGGAAATGTTTCCACGAGAAAATTTCATGTGTCTTTGATGGCAGGGATTGAACTTACCGACTTCTCAGAAGGTCTCAGTTCCCATTTCAGCATTCCAAGTATTTCAACGGCAAGAGTTATGCCAAATATTGCAATGAGAGTTGGTTCAGGATGTTCTGGTAACATGGGATACAGATTTTTGAATTTAAATACTTACAAAATTAATTAGTTCATGCTAGTTTAATTTCTGCTTCTATAATGATTTCAGTTTACACGATGGGAAAACACGGATCTGAAGTTGACCAGAATCATTTAGTGAAATTGCTTAGTTCTGTTGGATTATGCTATGAAGTTCCTGAATCCCAAATCAATGCCTATTGCGGACTATTTAGCTCTGGAATAGGATTTATGTTTCCAATTTTAGAAGGACTGTCGGATGGAGCTGTTAAAATGGGTATTCCTAGAGACCTGAGCCTGGAAATTGCTGCTCAGACTATGAAAGGTGCAGCGGAATTGATTCTTGATGATAAAAATTCCCATCCTGGAATATTAAAAGACTCAGTGTGTTCTCCAGGAGGAACGACGATAGCTGGAATTGCACAAATAGAAAAACATGGAGTTCGCAATGCCTTGATCGAAGCTATTCAAGCTGCTACTAATCGTGGGGAAGAATTAGGAAGGAAAAAATAACAAATTAAGATTGAAATACGTGTACATTTATAAGCTTAAAGTAACTTGTTCTTTTAGACTACAGACAAATGAAATTGTTACTAAAATAATTGAAATTCATCAAAATCCTTGACTTAATCCTATTTGTAATCCTCTACACATTATATTCCTTCACTAGTTCGAAACCAAATTTAGCTTAAAAACGAATTGATAAAAGTCTAACCCAACGTTACAGATATTGGCCTGAAGCAGTAGCCCATTTGGATATGTTTATCGCTGGTATGATATATTTTAAAAGAAAAATATTATTGGTTTTGTAAATTCGCCGTTGCTAAATATAATTCATAAGATTCTTTCTGAGAATTTAAAGAAGTCAAATTAATTCTCATACATTTTCGTTTCAGACCGTAGATCCTGATAATGCCATGGTGTGAAATAGAAGGTACGAAATATTATTTACACATGCATCTACCTTATTTGCCTGAAAAATTATTACAAAAATAAAATAAAATGTGAAAATATTCGGAGGTTTGTTATGAAAAAAAATTCGTCAATTATTTAATGTCAACTGTCCCACCGATTCCACGACATTTATGTCTGCTAGATTTATTCGCACGATAAATGCTGAATACAAATTCAATTTGATTTGGTTACATGTCATTCTCCGTAAGCGAAAGGAACTAAAATAAATAAATAAATAAAAAAATAAATTACAGTTTTTAAGTTTTAAGTCAATAAGTTTATTGTTATTATCTAATCTACGTTGCAAAGTTTTTTGTTGGAATTTTCAATGATTACAAATTACTTTATGTATCCTTAAATACATCATTAGGTAATGAGTGTGTTTCGTGTGACCGCATCTATATGTATCATGTATGTTATGCTTATGCATGGAATGCATTTTTTATAAACATTATCCTATCATTCGTCCAGTCAGACTATGCATATATCCTATTCCGATCTTTTCTGTATAAAATGAACATAACAGCATAGCACAGGTAAGTTGGATAAAAAAACTAAAACCCTTAGTAGTTTCGTATTCATAGGAGTTTGAACGGCTGACGGGTGATTCAACCAGCCTTGCACGACTATTGATTGAGTACTAATGGCATTGCGTCAAGAAAATTTCTAGCCTAGAGAAATAGCAATACAAACAGATTAGGTGGTACATAATTGAGTTCAAACGGCAAGGTTAAACTCAGAAGCAAGATTCTCAACCAACATATTTTATTTAAACTCAAATCACAAATAAGGTAAAGCACTTAAACCAATTATAAAAAAATTATTATCTAATACTGAGGATTTTTAGATATCATATGTTTTTTTCAGAAGAGGAAAGGACTAATCAATCCTATTATTTTGATCCAAATAAAATATGTCGACTTCTTCAAGTCCCGAGGGTAAAAGTAGCCTAGTAGGTCCGATATTAATTCACAGGGTCCGGAATCTCGTTTTCCAAGGTGGAAGTGTAAAAGGGGTATCTTATGGAGGAGCTGTCGGTGCTCTCCATAAAGCTTTTTCCCTTAAGGGTCTTCATTTACACGAGCAAATCCAAAACGTGGCTGGAACTTCCGCGGGGGCTATCACTGCTCTGGGCATGGCAGTGGGTTCAAACGTGGAAGAACTCGTAATGACTATGGGGAACACCGACTTCAAAACATTCCTCGACACCAAAGCCTACGAAATTGTGTCAAATATAAGCTCCGAAACCTCCAGTGCCCCTTCAAAATCTTCATCTGCTCTGGCCACACTTCCTCTTCTAACTAGTTCTATGGGTCTTGCTTCAGGCCAAGGGGTTTTGGACTTTCTAGAATCCTTCGTCAAGGAGAAAACAGGGATATCTCACCTCACCTTCGGCGAGCTTCACGAACTGGTTCTAAAGGATAGAATGTCTTTGAATTCAAAAGCTGGGGAAGAAAATAAGCAGAGAATCTGTAAAGACCTTTTCGTTGTGGCTTACAATTTGACCCTTGATGATGTTTTCGTCTTCAACTATCTAACAACCCCTGACGGAATCATTTCTGATGCTGTAAGGTGTTCTATGTCCGTGCCATTTGTATTCGTTCCTCATAAGAGCTTCGTGAAGAAGCCTATCCCTGACAAATCTGGAGAATATACACGAATTGAAGCGTCCGGGGACTTGTGGATTGATGGAGGTATCACGGATAATTACCCAATCGGAGTCTTCGATAAGATGATAAATACAGACTATGCAGATACCTTGGGATTTTACTTGGCAAGCCGTGAAGAAAAGTCTGATATAGAAGGAAATCCATTTCCGGAAGCTGAGAGGATACCAATTCATCGAGAAATCAATAACATTCTAGATTACGCTAAATGCGTGATTGAAACTGTAATTTCTTCTCAGCAGATCTCAGCCCATAAGCAAAGTGACGATATTAATCGAACCATTTACATTGACCACTTGAACACGAGTATGATGAATTTTGGGATTACATTGGCGGAGAAGAATGCCCTCATAACTTCAGGGTGGAACGCTGTTTGTGAACGACTCAACGTAGTAGATGAAATTGGAAAATGTGATGTGCTGCTGAAGGCCCCTCCTGAGGAGATTGTGGAAGAAGACCATGGTCTTGGCGACAAATGTTGTATTGTCTAGTCAAATATTTCTAATTAAGTGCTACCAATTGTTCACAAAATAATGCATTAACGTGAATTTAAAAACTCAATGAGCTAAATTCTCTATTATTTAAAAGTTGAAGCTGTCAGCACCTTCCGTTTTGGTCACAATTTTGCTATTACTAAGAGAAAATATATCAGAATCCTGTAACCAATTGCAAAGTTGTATATAATGCAAATAATTTATAATTTATCTTTTAATTATGATCGTAATGCCTTCTTGATTGAATCATATATTGAACTTTAGTTCAGCAATAAAAATGTACATGTATATGAATCAAGTTTACTTTAACCTTAACCTAGGGCTGTTTGAATTGAACGATAAATTTTGGTTATGCTTACAATTTCATCAATGAATTTGGCCGACCGGTTTGAAAGTAACTCTGGAGGTGTTACTGCATAGTCTAAACACAGTTTTGGTGAATATCAAATAAATGTCTTCGTATTTGTATACAGTATAAAGATTTTAACTTTATATTGTATCTATTTCTATGCTTCGTATTTTTTTAAAGTTTAAATGCGAAATCCTACTGAAGAGTCGAGAAAACTTTAAGCGTCGGCTTAACTTGGGAAATAAACCCTCATTTGATTTTTTTAGGATTTGAAATGAATAATACATGTTTCAATAGACAATATAAAATGCATTATTAGCATGAGCATGAGAGTGACATTTAAATCTTTTAATAAATTGAAAATTTAATATTGGGAACTGGTTGGTATTGCTTCGATGGTTTTTTTAACTTCAGATATGTCTAAATTAGGTCAAAGTCGTCTCTGTGCATTCAAATTGAGAAGAATACTTGAAAATTTAAATTTATTACATCAAATTTGAAATCGCCTTTAAATGTGATATATTGGAGAACGGAATATGTTTGAAAACGTTCCCTATTGACCATCGAGTAAGCCCAACCTATTTAAACCTGATAATTTAAATCTACCATTCTTCACAAGGATCTTTCCCCTCTAGTTCGTATTCAGCCGGCGAGATGATAATTAGATGTAAAGTAAGTTCCCCATTAGTTTGTGGAAGTATATCATCTAAAGTCCGTGTGAAGACCTACCGAATATCTTTTAAAAGTGGACTGCAGGTGGTGAATAACCCTATTGAGCATGAGATATCGGGATGACACATAAATCCTAAATCCTTTAATAAATTAGATGTTAAATAATACGAACGCCCTTGTTTGGAATGCTATTTTGATAAAAATGCGTTTAGAGCGATAAATAATAGATAATAAACTACTCCTATGATTGATTCAGAATACAACCGACATCAAGAGTTATTAAAAAAATACTGAAATTAGAGGTTACAAGAAATGATCAAGAAATATCCTTTCAATGGGCACACAAAATATTATGCATAGTTGACAAAAGGATTTAAATTTTGTTAAGTTTCAGATTCGACAGCATGATTCAGTGACATTTAAAATAAGTTCGCAAT
>JAQFYM010004104.1:0-16496 GCA_034694785.1 Agrenia bidenticulata | reverse complement strand
ACAATAAGAAAAGAGACTGCGTCCTTTGATATAAAATGCCATTCGCAAACAACGCGAGTATACTGTAAAGCATGTACTAAATTTCTTTGTATTTATCCTTGCTTTGAGAACTATCATACAGATTCTCATGAAGAAGACATTGATACTGAGGATGATAACGCTATAAAGGACAATCAAATAGTAATTTATATAACAATTTCTTTCATTTTATATTTTTTATATTTTTTACTACGATTTTTTTGAAATTTCGAATGTCCAAAAAATTGAATTTCTTATTGAAAGAAGGGTAGAAATTATTATATTTCACTTGTAAATTGGTGAAAGGGTTAACATCAATACAATATACTAAAAAAAATATACGTTTGTAAAACGACCTTTTAATATTTTCTAGCTAAAATTTTGTAGCCTGAGTCCTACCGGGCCGGATGTCCGGGCCGAAAACCCGGAAAAAAGTCTGGGTCCGGGCAGCTCTAGGCGGAACACCCCTGCTCTAGTTAATCATATGAAATTAATACATAAAATTGACTACAATGGAAACTGAGAAGCAAAAAAAGAAAAACAGTCTAAAACTTGTCAGTCTAATGCTAAATGCAACCAACATGTAGTTCAAACTCATGAAATACCTACGAACTTATCCGTTCAGGCAATTATTGATATATAAAGAAAAGTCGAAGCGGTTAAGATCAATTTGCTAAACAGCAATCACTAAGAAAAATATTAGCGATATGTGCTTGTTGTGATGGATTTTTATTGTATTCAATTTTACGTTCGAAACAAATAAGTTTTGAGTTGAATCAAGGCATCTTTCGCTTCCAAAATCTGATGTTACAATTAAAAATCAAATAATGGATTATAATAATAAAGTGAGTAAGCAACTTATAAATGCACTGCAAGAAAATAAGCAGAAGAGAACAACAATTTTCCTTGTCTACAGATGAATGGACCGATATTTCCCTTTAAAGATATCTAAATATAACGCTGCATATAGAAAAATAAATTTCAATTTAGGTTCAGGTTTAGGTTAAGTAAAAATAGAACAAAAAGCAACTGCTGAAAATTAACGCCATTATATAGAAGCTAAACTTACAAATTATATGCTAACTATACAACGAGATGTAGTGTGTTCAACACATGATAGGGCATCCGTAGTAGTTGTAAAATGGTAGAGAAATTCCGTGTTGGAGCCCACCCATTGTTAACCATGGTATTCACCTAGCTATATATGACATATATAAAAAACAAAACAAAACAAGCAATAAAATCTAAATGAAAGTCAACTGGATAAATTACGAAATCATTTATATCAAGATAACAAAGATTTTGACACCTGCGAAATGCCAGATCATATAGGAGAGAAAATTAAATACAGATAAAGCCAAAATACAACAGAAATAGAAAGACAAAATGCAGCATATCGCAACTTTGTAGATGATTTAACATTAAACATAGAGGATGAAAAAGAAAATAAATTGTTAAAGAGGATTCTTGCGTTAAGTCCATTTTCAGTGAAGTAAGAAAAAATTGTTTAGTTTTTAGAGGTTCACCTGTTCGCAATAATGCAATGCAAACTCATGTCTAATCTATTTTAATACTAAATTAAAACTGCTATTAGACTGTAAAACAAGATGGAATTCGATAAATCTCGAGCTCGAAAGATATACAAAATACTATGCGATAATTATTACAAGATACGGGGAACTCTGCAATCAAATGCCTTTTATGTCTAATCTTGCTGAGTGTAATGATTAAATTATGCGCGCAAAACCAATATCGCTTGCCGTCATAAAACTAAGTGCTGTTGATTCAACCCTCCTTATTGCAGAAGCAACCATGAAAAATGATTTATATCACTAGATTCTCACAAAAATAATAGCTTAGTACTACTACGGTCCCGTTCAAGAAAATGAAAACTTTAAAAGAAGAAATATTATTATAGTTACACTTATGATTAAAATGTCAACAGGCATTATGCCAAATTGATAATATGGAATTGAAATAGAATGGAATAGCAAAATAAAAAGTTATTTAGGTTTTTGCGAACTAAGAATAAGCTTCAAAAAATGAAGCAATACAAGGATTAAATAGCACTTTCATTTTACAAGCACCAGAAAAAAATCAAAGTAATGATTATAAATAGATACGAGGTTTAAAGTTTAAATAAACATAATGTTTTTAAATTTAATTTCTAGAGTACTACTATTGCATTATCACATGGTTGCGATAAAGAAACTAATATTTTGGAATTGTCTGGAATGAGGAGTAATATGCAAGAAAGAATTCTAAGCGCCCGAACTACAATCAAATAGGGCTGGGCCGGACCCGGATTCCGGCACAATTTTTGCGTTTTTCAGTCCGGGTCTGGGTTGGCAAAGCACTTTTATGGACCAAAAAATTTTGCAAAAAACGTTCATTTCCGCTTGTAAAAATTTTCCTGGCAGTGGTGTATCATAGTCACATCAATACAATATACTAATATATATACGTTTGTAAAACTGATTTCAATATTTTTAAGCTAAACTTTTGTAGCCTGAGTCCTACCGGGCCGGATGTCCGGGCCGGAAACCCGAAAAAAAAAGGCTAGGTCAGGGCCTAGCTTTACGTTAAACCCAACGAGTTGTAGCTGTGAGCGTGTTTGGTATAGCAAACACTTTTAAAACAAAAATGAGAAATATATTGAGCCCGGAAACTTAAAATGCTCTAGTATTTCTTAAGTATCATTTTATCGACAAAAAATAATAAACCATACCTATCGGTACAACATTTTTTGCTACTTAAGTTTATTTTTACTGCTTAAAGTCTTCTGGTGCCTACTTTGCATTTAAAATTTGATTTTTTATACATTTATTGAAACTAAAAATAAGGTAATAGAAATTGGTAACTAGAGACGCACAGCTCAAATTTAGAAGCATAAATATGCAAGGCTTTGAGTTGTCAAAATAAATTTTTACTAATAAAGAAATAAATACAGTAGCTGCAAACCATGTTCAAATATTAAATAATCGTGCTTAAAAGTTATATATTGGATGTATTATTAGAAGAGTAATGTCTTTAGGAGATAGGATAAATATACGTCAAATCAATAAAATGTAAAAGCGCACTGCTTCGCGCTTAGTATTTGATTAGCTTTTTGAGCACCTCAGTACAAAAACTAATAAAATATGCACTATACAAAAAAACCTAGAACACAAAAATTTTAATTTATGACATGAGTTCAAGGGGTTTCTATTTGTTGTACTAACGGTCGTATTTGCAAAAAGAATTCACTTTTGATGTGGTAAAAATAATTAAAGCTTTTTTTCTTTTATAAAGTGTAACAGACACACTATGGAGTAGTGTTTTTCAGCTGTTTTTGTAAAAAAAAGAGTGGCAAAAATTTTGAACTTCAATATGGTAAATTAATAAAATTTATGGACCAGCCTAACCATTTTACAAAAAAAGATCTCAAATATTCGGGTATCCGGGTCTCCGGATAGTAATTTTTTTTGATTAATTTAAGGATCGAGTCGTAAAGTAATCGGATATCAAAAAACCTAATAGCTACGTCTTTAGTATTTTCTAGCTTTTTTGCAAAAATACCAGTTTGCACGTCTTTATAGCCCTTTACTACTGTTTTTTTTAATTAAAAGTTGTTTGTTGCCATAAAAACATTGTTATCCATATACTAAACGGCCAATTTGAGTTCGCCTATATATGCATTCCTTTTTTTATAAAAACTTTTTGCCCCGCTTTTTATATTTTTCTTAGATTGTTTTCCTACCGTAGTTTCTAGCTTGTACGCACGTCACGTCTGGCATAATATGTATCAGGTTCTTTGATAATATATTTCTACGAAAAAAAATACTATGTTACTTTAAAGTGAAAGTTTACAGTCAAAATATGTATAAATTTGAACATAGTTAGCTTGGTAAGCTAGGTTAAGATAATGAAGATTTAACGTCTTGTGGCATCCTTTTTTTTCCATTTTTTGTGCATTTTTTGGTTATTTTTAACAATTATGCAAGAAACTTCATATATAAATTACCTATTGCTGATGCGGTGCGCTTGGATATCTTGTTCAGCGTAGTCTACAACCGCAATTGCGCCAATACTTATGTAAAAGCTGTTGTATACTGCAAATTTTTTATTGCGGTGTGCCATCTCTGACATTCGTTAAAAGATTCATGTGTTTATATCGTAATTTTTATAGCAGACGTAGATTTATACTAGTACATACCGTACAGTTTAACGGTTTAAATTTTCGGTAAAAATACCAGTATATCCCGAATCAAAATTAAATGATGGGTACAAAAGCCGTTTTTTTACGGTGGTTTATGCCTTGGATTATTTCATTCCTGTCAGATTAATCACAGACAAAAAGTCTTTTTATTGATAAAGATATAAAGTATTTGGTTTTTGGTTTTAATTTTTTTATATAAAACAAATTAGTCTACAGAACAAAACAGCCAAAATGGCAATATACCTTTGTCTTAGTTCATTTTTTATAGTTACGGTCTAGATTTCCTATAAAATTAACCCATCATATAATAACCATGCTAAGACAGACAACTCAAGTTTGATCTTCACTTGTTAATTCTGTTATACAAGCGCTCTAAATAACATTGAAAGATTTTGACTTAAATTTATACCTTAGAAGTATTAGTAAAAAACGACCTTTTGCAGTTCTAGAAAACGAGAACAGACTTTGGTACACCTACAACTTAAAACTTGCAGTTTTTAGGTAAGTTGCGCTTTCAATAGCAAAACTTGCCTTGTGTAAAGTCAAACGTTAATCATGAACTATACGGTGCAACAGAATAGTATTGTTGAATAAAAAGAATATTGTCCCGTATTTATTTGAATCAAAAATGACTGACACAATCGGACACCCTGTAGAATAGTCCCACTAGAAGTGTAAAATTAAAAAGTTAATTTGGAGTTTTATACTGCATCGACAGCTATTAAAAGCCGCAAAACCACATATGAGAACAATGGAGAAATGTATAAGAAACTATATGCCTTAAACAAAAAACTAATAGTATTGAATATACTTTTCGTGTAAAACATGCCGATAAAGACTTGTTTGTAGTATAATAATAAAAGGTGCATGTGATGTTTAATGGATGAAGCAAAATCGCACGCTTTTAATCTTGGAAGAGAACCATTGTTAAAAATACAAGCCAACTAACCCTTCGCACAGCTTGTGTCGCATGATGCCGGTAAACATTTTTTTTGTATGTAAACAGTATATTTACAAACGAAAACAATAGTAATCTCAGGATTTTATTATTTTGATATGAATATACAGGTAGAATGTGAAAATTTGGGGTTTATCGTTTTTTAAATAGCGGTGACGATTTATATTAGGCATAGATAGTGAACTTTCTAAATCTCATCATTTTTGTGGGCATATCGCCCAAAATATTAAAAGAAGGTTCACGCGTGCGTGCACAGTCGAACATTTTCGGCATTATAAAAGAACAGCAAGAAAGAGCAATTTGACAAATTTATAAATACTATTGAAGCAATTTATTCTGTATTTTAAAGTTTTTAGTTTTTTAAAATACAATTTTATAGTCAACGCGTGTTTTCCTATTGCAGGTTTAAAAAATATAGAAGTAACGCAAAGGAGTCAACATTTAATATTTCGTTAAATTACAGAAAAATGATCTTGATTAAAATGATTTAAGAAATTTACTTAATTTAAATGGCACATTTTCATACTAGCATATTGTATTCCCGGATAATTAAGACTAAAATTACCTATAAAACCGAAAAAAATAAAAAACAAAGTGTATTAAAAAATAAAAAAACGAGAAATGATATTGCGTAAATCAAGTTTTCGTTTATATTTTGTTGATAGTAGTTTTAAAGTGAGTATAGAAGAAAAAATGTGCTCATGTACATTCTAGCAGCGAAGGAATACCGCCTTGTAAATATATATTTGCTGTAGTCAGACAATGCAAGCTACTAGTAAGATATATTATCTCAAAAAATATTTATACTGTCACTATGTGCGCCTCATATTCACTAAGTGTAAGACCACTTTTGATAGCCGATTTTACAAATGTGAAAAGATGCACCTAAAGTTAACAACAAGAAAAGGCAGCCAAAGGCACTGTGTTATTTGTTTTTTACTGATGTATAAAATAAAAGTATTTTTAACTGTACTGGATGCTTAATATGAATTTGCTTTAATTTGGTAACTATAAATTTTGTTGTTGCACTATTACAGTCCTATATTGTATTTACAGGTTTTTCAGTTATAAAACGACCTTACGTGACATTCAGGCGGTTTATTGGCTAAATTAAACTATTCTAGTAAATTCTAATAAGAATGACTACTTGCAGCCTAATGACTTATTTTACAGTCTTTAAATGTAAAAAAATTGTACTTGGGGTCTTTGTAAGACAGCAGCAATGTATATCTTAATTAACCGTCGCCTGTTCGACATTGCATTATTTTAGTTCTTTGTGTGTTTGATTTGTAGCCTGCCTTATTGTGAAATGTTATTCTTAACCTTGTGTTGTAGTACTTTTATCCTTAAGGTTTTTTGTGCATGGTTTTTTCTTTACTTGTTGGTTTATAACTTTTACTCTTCTCTCTTGCCAACATTTTCGTTGTTGGATATACAAGAAAACATTCCTTTTTTTAAAATTCTTATATTTTTTGACATTTTTTCATCTGTTGTTGTATAGTTAGTTATGCGACGCTTTTCTAAAATCAATATCTCACGCTCTTTTCAGTAAATTTGCTTGTTTAGAATTTTCAAATTTTGCTTGAATGTTTCCTTAAGCTATACCATCGATTTTTCAGCTCATGCCGTTACAAAACGACTTCAAATTCTTTCGATGTTAAAAACCACGCTTGTATGGCAGAATTTACAGCCAAAAATTGGATTTAGATGTCTCTCTTGGCATAATTATATTATGGAGTATATTGTAATCTGAACAAATATAAATGCATATGTAGATAAAAGCACTGCAACAGAGGTATTTGTAGATTTTGCCTCTAAACAAGTAATAACAGCTATAGTAAACAGTTATATTTTTATCAAGCAAAACGGTAGGTAATCTATTTTACTGACATTGCAAAATTAAATATGCAGCTATTTTACAAAGGTTTGTAGTGTCAATTTGTTATTGGTTACAGTAAAAGAGCAATAAAAAAAATGAATCAAATCATTCCAAACCCGTGTATTGTGTTGCACTCTGGCATTTATTCGTAACAGTCGCCTTATAAGAACTTAATGGAAGGGTTTAACAGGTTAAATGCTTAAAATTGTATACAATCTAAATTTGTGCTGCATGTACACGATATTCTGTTTTTTTTATTGTGAAATCTAATTTCACGAGCAACTTTTGCCATTTGATCTAGAGCCTACAAAAATGTTGCGACTCATCATACAAAAACCAGCAGTTTATGCTGTTATAATTCTACAGGTTATTAGGATGCAATTAATATTTTTTGCAGTGACACGACATTTGAAATGTTGCAAAACATACTGCTTTACAGTTTCATTTTTTTAAGTTTTTATTTAAACAACGGCAAAAACTTTTCGAACATATGTACAACTCAGAAAAACAACAAAAGATAAAATTTGCAGAGATGTAAACCTTTATTTTAGCCCTTTTTTACGCTCTTTTGCGAAAAAATCATATGTCACGTTTTTTATCTAAATAATTCTCAAAAAAAATTGTAAAACTGAAATCTTATCTTTTGCTTTACATACTGATATAACCTAAAAATACAATGAAAACAGTAAAAGTATAAAATACCTTGTAATCTAAAAATATAGATTTCAATATTATTAAAAAATGGTAATTTGTGTTTTTTATGTTTAGGTACCGGGGGTTTTTATCAATATCAATTTTTTTTTGTAATGTTTATATTAGTATTTTTTATTTTTTATTTTTTTCTATAGTTCTTTATTATTCAGTTTTGATGTCACCCTAAAATTTTACTGACATTTTAAAATTTTACTGTCATCTCAAAATTTTGAGGTCGAGTTTTACTGATTTTCAATTATGATTAATTCTTAAAAAAATGGTTTATAAAGTAAAAAAATAAAACTCAAAAACTTTAAAGTATATAGTAATACATTTCTAGGAGGGTACAAAATTTATTTCTACATACATCGTTGATCAAGTGATATATTTACACTTGAAAAAATTTAAATTCCTTAAAAACAAAAAAAGCATGGTATAATGCCCTATATCACAAATTTGTCTATTTAACAACCAACAATCGCCATACTTACAGATTCTACTTGATTTTAATGCAATGTTTTTTATAAAGTAAAAACGTGCAATGAACCAATCCACACGTATATTTTGTCAGTATTTTTAGTTTCTAGCTTTTTAATTGCATTCGAAAACCTAACTGTATTTTAGGCACATATTTGTTTTTTTATCTGCCTCAAATTAAAAAAAAATCTTCGCGTTCCTATTTGTATTATATTCGAAAGTTTTACCATGCCACTTTAATGTATAGTTTTGCCGTTATTTAACCAGTAGAAAAACGCCAACATAAATATTTTATTTTGATACTGATACACCCAGGAGCGTACCTAGGATTTGTTTATGGATTGGGCAAATAACTAAAAAATAACTAAAACAACAAGTAATATATTTTTTACTTGTACGAAAATTTCTAAAATAAAATAAAAATGCAAAATTCGTGAAAAAAGTATTTTTTGGGTAATTTTACGAACCAAGAAAAGACGGTCTTTTTAATTCAAGCGTAACTTTTTGTCAGGGGCATTTTCCTCAGCTGCTTTCTCTGGTTTCGCCACTAAATTGGACGGTAATAGTTTTTTCGATTCCCGGGATTACACGGCATTTTTTAGCGTAGATAAATATTTATTGGTATTTATCGTGTCTTAATTTTTTTTTCTAAACAAAATGAAAAAATTTATAGTTTTTTTTTGTTCATATATCTATTCGGTTTTCTAATTAATTTACTGGCACATTGTTTTTCAAAGTAAATTTTTTTTATGAGGGGGAAACATTTTTTGTGAATATATCTGGCTTGTAAAAAACTAAAATTAGGATGTTGTTTGACTCAAAATCTATTAATATTTTATTTTGCTGACAGAAAACATTTTTTAAGGGAAAGGCCGTATTCTGAAAAACATTTTGTGTCTAAAAAGCATTTTTAAGTGGCAAAAACAAGTTATTAAAATACATAAAAACCACAGAGTACGAGATTCATTATTTACTATCTAAATTCATTTTTTGCGTGGCTAATTTACAAAATTCATAAATTTTTTTTTTCCAATCATTTTTTTATGAACTAAAGCTTAGCAAACACAGTAGAACAAAATAATTTTTAATGAATTTTGCTTTACTTAGAAAAATAAAATATCCAACTTTACTGTTATCATAGGACCTATGACTGTAGAGTATGTAAACACGGTTGCACTTTATCCATAAGTTATTTGTTATGTTTATATTACGCATTTACATATTGTGTAAATTATTTTACTTTTTTTTTATAAGTGAAACGATCATCTCACAAATTCCAAGTATAAATATTGAAAAAGAGCACATTAATGATATAGTGAAATGGTAAATTATAAAATTGCAAAAAACCTAATATTGTATATAATTATTTCTTAACTTATCAGTAAAACATTACAATTCAACTGCTAATTTTGTTTTCAATGTGTAAAAACATAAGCAAAGTAGAATAAAATGCATTTAAAACACAGGATCAAGTTGTAAATAACCTGACTTTATTACTGTAATACTTATGTATACCATCTTTATTATAAATTATATGGATTTGTAAAATGGTGTTGTAAAATTATATCCTTATAACATTTATGTGTGCAAAAAATATTACATATTTTTGAGTATAAACAAAGTTTTAAATCAAATAATTAATATTTTTTTAAATAATTTTTTTTAGTTATAACCCATTTGTTAATTTAAGAATTAGAAAAATGTCGTTAAACTTGTATGCATTTTATTTTTAAGATCACGTTTGTTTTTGTGCACTAAAAATTTAATGAGCGTCAGAAATTTACGCCAAATTTTTTAATATGTTTTTTTTTTTTGTGTTTCATTGTAACTACATAAAAAATCTAAATAAAAATAATATATCATGAACCATCATATAAATTTTTACACTTAGATTACAAATTCCATATGAGTTTTTGCTTAAAATTTTACCTAAATATTATGTTCTTGCATACTTATTCTACAAATAGAAAAGTTTTAGTGGCAAAAACACAGTAACATTACTATAAACGTACGCAAACCCTGCACAGACCAGGTATTGAGACGTTGCGCCGACTTTAATATTTTTAGTAATTTTTTGATTTGTCCAGACCGCAAATTTATTTTACGTTTGGTCTGGCAGAGGTCTAAAACCGTGATTGGACCCCTTTACTGATGAAAAACTGGCTATAAACACGTCTATTTTAATAATTTAATGTTTTTATAAAAAATATGGTACTCTGGTGTTTATATATACATTAAAAGACTTATACATATAATTTTCCAAATTAAGACATTACCGATGCATGTTTTGTACAAAAGAACAAATAAAACGTGTTGGGTGTTTTTTTTTATTTTTTTGCTTTTTATGCATTTGTAAAATGCATGTTATTTTTATTTATTACAGCTGAGTTAGCATAATATAAAAAATGAATACGTTTTATAGTTTTTTATAATTTATGTACATACATTTAATTACTTAATTACTTAATTCACGGAAATTTATACTAAAAAAAGTATGAACTAAGATCAGACTTTTTTGCAATAGTACAATGTTCAATTGACACGTGGTTCTATTAACGACTGTAAAAAGTATGATGGTCATACGGCAATTTTTTTAATACACATAGTAAACACTTTAAATTTTTATTTCGGGTCTTTTGTAGAAGATTGCTTTGTTTATAGAGGATACACTGTTTAAGTATAAGTAGTTGCACTAGCAGACTTTTTTAAGGGGATCGAAAAAATTTTACAAACATATTATTCACGTATGGTTAGTTTATTATGGTGTATTTTGATAAAGGATGTCTGAATTAGAAAGGATAACTGTGTAATTCATTATAAACAATATGGAACATAAGCAATTTTTGATAGAAAGAAAATGCACTATTATAACAATTTGCCATTATAAAATCACCGCTACTGTAAAAAATGTCAATTATCCGCTGTTTTATGTTTTGCAAAAAAATTAATCAAGTACACATATCAAGTTTTAACGCAAATTTTTATTTAATAAAATAAAAAAGTTAAATAAAGAATGCAAGGCTGCTTAAATTTGAAGGAATCGGTATACGTGTAAACAAAAATTGCGACAAAAATATTTACAAAACAATCTTACCTAAAAAATCCAGTGTTTACGATATGGGATAAAAACGATAATATCACAATAAGTCAATATTTTTTACAGTTTAAAATTTTTAAAGACCGTAAACTTTCTTCTATGCAAAAAATTGACCAATCCAGGCAATTTATTATGTGTAATGGTCCGGAGCTGGTCTTTACGGTTAATTGCAGGGCTTTAATCCAAACTTTATACACAAGCACAATTATTTTTTTTTTGAGAATTTTACCAATTTACCAAAATACTTTTCTACGTGAAAAAAGCAGCAAGCATAAATTATAAGATATTCGGGATCACTTTTTTTTATAAATTGCCTTTTACGTGCAATTTAAGTTAACAAAAAAATGATACAGTTCGTTATTTGGAACGACTGCTTCTTTCACGTCAGTCTTTACAGACAACATACAATATTGTTAAACTGTGTGCTTTACATATGTCGCCATTTATATGCCACTATGTTTTTTGTTTTTTGTGGTGGTATTTTTTTAACTGTTCCACTTTTTCTTTTTGTAGCGTAAAAGACGTTTTTAAAATATAACTTTTGTTTATGCTGTTATGCTGTATCTTGTTAAAAATTTTAACAATCGTGACAGGCTACGCTTGGCGTCATCCTTACAAAAAGGATACCAGTGATACACGTTGTCATGTTGCGTGCTAGTCCATGGTATTTTTTTATCTGTGTTTTGCTGTGAAAAGATCAAAAGGCTTGCCTTTTCTGTACCGTCAAAAATCGATCAAAAAATACTATATACAGATTTCTTGAGTAAAAAAAAGTGTTTTATAAATATGTGTCACAAAGCCCTGTTATAGCCCGTAAAAAACCTCCGCCAGATAAACAACCGAAATTTACAGCCATATAAAAAGTTATAACAACAGTAACAATAGTATTCTATATTATGTTTATCATATTCAAAACAGAGCAAAAAATGCAAATTGTAGTTAAGATTGGTCTTAAAGTATGGTTGTCGCTAGTTTTTTGCGGGTTTTATGCCGGTTAATTTAACACAGTATTTTATTCTATATGGTACTTATCTTTTTTTTTGTAAATTCTATTTTAAAACTTAAAAATTGTTTCCATAATATCAAAATAGCAAAACGGAAAACAGAGTTATTCTTGGCATTTTTGCACATTGGCTATGATTTTTCAGCAACAAGGGGTAACAAAAAGAGTTTTTGCCGTAATATACAAAACTTTTTGTTCCCTTCATATATAAAAAAGCGTTTCTAATTTTTTATTTTTCTCATCATACATCCCCTATTTGATAACACCGTGCCAGATCTACTAAACATGTAAATCAAGTTCGTAAAGAGTTTCCAATCCAGTTAGCGAGATCAACTTAAGTAAGCACTTCAACTTAGATATTTAACCGTCTTCATTCGATATAACAGAACTGGAAAATTAAATGGGCTTCCTAATTCGCCTAATGTAGGCGTATTTTTAGAAAACGGAACTCAATTTTCCTTTAAATTAGGCAAATGGAGAAATATCTGGTTGGTCTAAAAGTTACCTTATAAGACTCGAAAAAATTTTGTAGTCTCAATGAAGTAAATAAAAATAAAACCCTCTAAAAAATTGAATATTTGTTGTTTTTTTCGATCCATGAATTATGGTATGTTTTTTCCTAAAATATTTTTTAAGCGAATAGCAATAAAGAGGAATCCTAGTCAATAAAAACAAATTTAAAACGTAGTTTTGCATAGTTTTTTTTGAGAATATGGGGTTGCGCTTGTATTTAACTACATTTTGAAAGAGCAATCATTTTGGTTTTCCTAATAAATTCAAAACGACGTAATTAAGATGTGATTTACAAATTTAAAAACGGCGTAATATATTTTGTAAATACAACTTTACCATAAATTTTTTTTTTATTACACAAAAACTAATATTTTTATATATTTTAAAACATTAGGATTTTCTAAAGAAAAAATACTTTTCGTATAATACTCATAATTGTAAACTTTTTTAGAAAATCAAAAGCATTATTTCCATATGATTTTATATGCATCTGTGGAAATATAATAATCTTCGTTTTTCAAATTAAGAAAATTCACTGTTTCACAGAATCTTAGATTAGTAAAATTATAGTAGAATTTTTGAGTCTTTTAATTTGCCAAAACCTGGATATAATCTAACACAAATGGCCTATTATAAAACTTACAAATGTTTACAAGGTAGATCTAAAAACGTAAGTTTGTAATTACCGCATGATGCATAACCTGAAAAAACGTTTTAGCTATTTATATTTAACAGTCCTCAAAGCATGCATTTTAGCTTTTCATCTTTTAGAAATAAATCAATCGGAATTTAGGATATTCTTTACTAAATTTATGTACAGAAAAAATATATAAATAACAATGTTTTACATGAATAGGGTGTATAAAGTTGCGCGTATGCATTTTAAATAGCATACTTTATATAAATAGCAAAAAAGAACCCCTTCAAAAAACGTACACCTGTCACATTTTATTTGTAAGTATGTACATTAAATGCATCGGAAAGAATCAAAGTCTTTAATTAATCCTAATGAGTCTGATTTTCAGTAAATTATTTTAATTACCATATTTTATTTAAAAGAATATTGTATATTAAAATAATCTTTTTATGCCATTTACACAATTTAACGAGCCTATGGGTTCCCGTCCTACCGCCACTAGACCGTAACAAAAATTTGCGGTCTGGTCCGATCACAAAATTGAAAAATTAATATCAGTCCGGCGAAGCGGTCTTTTCTATCCGGTCCGTGTCGGCTCTGATGTAAAAATAAATTTCAACAAAAAAAAAAACACATATGCATATTTAAGTCTCTTCAAGTGCAGAAAACTTACACAAATACCAAAACAAGAATCACATGCTTAGCATTGATAATTTCCATTACTTCAAACAGCTGATAAGCAATTTATTATGACATTGCGTACTTATATAGATGCAACCCCAAAGTACAAAAATGAAAAGAGGCAAGAAAATACGGGTAGTATAGTTAAACGTTTTTTTTGCTTTAAGTTGTTTTTTTTTCTATTTTTGATCGTTCATGACTGTAAGTTTATTACAAAAATGGCTAACGTATTTCTATAGAATACATTATGGTAATTTTATTAGCAAAATCATATATAAAAAACAAGAAAAACATTATAACTACAAAATATCGTTTTTTTCATATTTTTTCTATATAAATTAATAATAAGAAGAAGAACCAATGTATCATTGACTTGTTACAAAAAGACATAAAAAGGTTGCGTTGTATTGTGCCTCATAAAAAACATTTTTTTTTTATTTTCTGGCGTTAATTAGTCATTTAAAAAATAAAAAAATGCAGATAAATAGCAAACAAAATGTTGATCACCGCATTGAAAAAATAGCGTAAATATAAGCCCTGAAAACATATTCAATAGCAAAATGTAAGAGTTTCTAATTTTTTTTTTTTTTGCATTTAGATCTTTTGCAATTTTAATTTGGGATAAATTGATGAAATTACAAAAATTACTTAAAATTTAGCCTGGATACTATGTATAATACAATGCATATGGATTCGTACGTTAGCTATTGTATTACATTAATCCTCAATTTTTAATTCCGATTTTTTTTATAGTAAACCTTGTTGTAAAAACATATGTACTTTTGTACTATTGCATTTTGTTGTTGTTTTTTTAAATAACGCATGAAAGAATACAATATCATGTATCATTACTGTACATCCTAGTATGTATAATATTATAAAAGAACTTATAGTCATCAAATTCGAAATTTTAAGCTTTTAATCGGCGAAAGTGCTGTAAAAAAGCATACTTTTTACTAAAAGAACGATATCGATTTTTTGCATTTTACACGGTTTAACAATTTTGATAAACAATGAAGTAGATAGGGTAGTCTAGCTTAGTAAAAAAAACATATTCTATCAAACCACTTTATAAAAATATCCTTTTTTGTAATAAGCTAAAATTCGGGGTTTTTAAGAAATATTAAAAGGCAAACTCATCTAAAAAACCATTTCATAGCTTTAAAAAAAACTATAAACTTTAAAACTGTAAATTATGTATGGGTTTGATTTGTTTCCTATTTAAGACACGCCCTGTTGTTTTTCAGTGATTTTAACATAAAAATGTGGCTTTACAAATCTTTAATTATAAAAATTACAAAAAACAAGTTCTCTACAAATTTCTTCAATATATAAAATTTTATTTTGTCGTGTATTTTTTTGTTTTTAACACTTTCACACTGTATCACACATATATGTATGATTTTTAGGGGGCTATAAATTGTTATCACACACATATGTGTGATATTTTAGGTCACTATAAATTGTCATTGCCCACATATGTGTGATAATTTGTTCCCACAAAAATTGACATACACACATATGTGTGATGATTAATGAAAAAAAACATTTTTCAACACATGTATGTGGGCTTTAGGCAGCGGTTCCGATTATGGTATACAAATTTTTGCGGGATTGTCTTGGACTGCCCTACATAATGACCATAATGGTAAAATATGGCAATAAAAATAGTATTCTAATTATTAATTCCCGAACCTAAATACATCGGTTAATTTAGATATGTAACCCCTATAAAAAGTTCTAAAACATCATTGGAAAAACAAAAACAGTTTTACCCCTTATACTCTGTTTCCATATTTGCCAAAAAAACGGTTTGCACTACGGGTTTTACATCTTTTCGTACATTGTTTCTGTTATTTTAAATATATTCTACTTGAAATATCTGTGGTTGGATATTTTCAGGATACATATTAAATTCTATTCTATGAGTTTATTATTGCACATATTTACTTTAAAACGCTTAAAAAAATCATACTTATTTAAATTACTATTTTGTAAAAATATAACTAAAAAAAATGTGCAGCGTGCCAAAAAACTGCTTTATCTGATCTATTTTACAGTTTCTAATGTAAAAAATAATTGTAACTACAGAAAATACTCGGAATGGTCATATTTTAACAAAAAAACAATTTATTATCTTACAAAATATTTACCTACTAAAGTGGCACTAAATTGACGCGTTTACTTTTAACGTATAGTTAAAGCGTTTACTTTTATGTTTTTTTGTTAAAAAGTTAAACTTTTACCTCTTCCGTCAGTATGATAATTTTAGAAAATTACAAAAACATGGCAAATATATGTTTCAATAGTAACATAAAGCAAATAAAGGTTAGATGTATCAA
>JAQFYM010004103.1:0-16498 GCA_034694785.1 Agrenia bidenticulata | reverse complement strand
CGAAGTTATCCACCCCTCTTTTTTATGGGCAATTTGTCGGACTGGTGCCAACCGATTTTTACATAAGCAAAAAAAAAAACACATAAGCTTATAGGGTAAAAATGCGTTTTTAATAAGTAAAGTAACAAATATTTAGAAACCAAAGTCTATACTTTTTATAGAAAAAGAAGCATTTAACTTAACTATATATATTTGGGTAGGATCTTCTGCCTTTTTATTTTATTATAATATTTAAATTAAATGACTAGAGAAAATGTAAACTATATACCACGAAAGTTGTATGCTAACAGGCTTACTTTACTTATTAAAATTAAGCAACGCTTTTTATTTATATTTTAAAATCTAGATCTGTATTAAGAAAAAAAAAACATGTATAAAAAAGCTAATAACAATGCACATATTTGTAAAAAATCTATAATTTTACAGAGGGGGCCCCGCAAAAAAATAGTGCCCCTGGGCCCCTAAATTTGTTAAACCGCCCCTGCGCATTTAAAAGATGGTTTTGGGGGTTTAATTTACCCATCTGAAAATTTTTCGTTCGAATTTTTAGGGGGGAGAGCTAGAATAAAGGCAGGGAAATTTGTAGCAAAAAAATTCATAAAATGCAAAATTTTTTGAATTGTCTAAATAAAGGCAAAACATTAGATTTTTTTCTTGTAACTAGATTTGTCATCTTAATGCGCTAAACGCTCTTTATAGGTTCTCTACACCGGTTATCCGATTATCCGAATATTTGGGTGATTTCGACTGTTTATGAAATAATCGGCTATCCGGATTTTTGAGTTGTACTATGCGGTTGCATCTTTAAATACCTTAGCAATGTTATAATAAGTATTAACGATTTTCGTAAAAAAATAAGAGCAAGAAGTTTATATCTAAGATGTCGTTTTATAAGGTGGCAATTAAGCGCAGCATATACAAAAAAGTTAAGAAAATCTAGTACCTGAAATACCATTACTATATTTCACAAAATTAGATAACCTTTTTGTTGCTTTTACTCATTTATATATAGATTTTTTGTCTTTTTTGTATTTTTCTATCAAACCACCTATAGGCTGTTTGCATTGTATGAAAGGATATATGCACCAAAGACACAAAGTAGTCTAAAAAGACAAAGAACTAATGCGAAAGTCGTTAAATTAGACAAATTAACAATAAACTGTAACAGCAACAGTTAAGATATGAATTTGCATGGTTTTACGCAGTTTTCGCAAAACCTGGTATTATTTTTTTTAGCTTAACATATTTGCAACGTTTTTTTTTAGCGTGTTATAAACTTTAAAAGTGAACACTTATAAATATTACAAAATCCACAAAAAAAACAGATAATTTTATGCAGCAAATATGAACCGAGACCGATCTTACAAAAAGCAAATTCACAATGTTGATTTGAAAACAGAAATTGGTGTATAAAGTCAACCTAGACTATATTAAAATCATTCATATGCGCTGATAAATGTTTTCTAGCTCTTTTTACGTAAAAAACAGACTTGACATGCAATAATACCTTTTAAAAATGCAAATACACAAAATTTATAATGAATAATTGACAATGCCTATATAATACAACTTTTTACTGAAACCTTGAGGTGGCTCAAAAAACAAATCATAAGTATCTTAAGAATGCAACAATTAGTCCGGTGAATAAAAAAGCCTCTGATATACCCGGATTATCCAATTATAATCTTATAAACTATTCGCAAATATTTGGAATCATTGATGACACGCTTATTTGGAAACTCTACTCTATCTTACAAAAAAAAAATGGCTCCGCTGTTTTTATATGCAACAAAGCAACAACCACAACCATTTAAACAAAATATACTAGTGACAGTACAATGAGAAAATCCTGTGATGTATATGGATAGTGTTTTCATATAAGCAAAGACGTTTTGTGATAATGAATTTGGAAAAAAGGCGAAACTCCAATACGAAAAAGAAAAATAAAAGAGGTACAAACTAGGGAACAGTCGCGCATTAAGAAAACTTTAAAAGTTTAGTTTGTAGTAGACAAAATGTTTATATAAAATACGACATATCTAGTTACTGTTTTTACCTGCTTTTCGTCGTACAGTAGCATTCAAAATCAATTCGTATAAAATTTCACTTCGTACCTGCTGACTTAATACTGGAGCCGAAAAGATACCGCTCATTGTTTTAGACTTAAACTGAAACCCTCATTTTACAAAGTTTGCAAAAGTAATATACAATCTGCATCAGGAGACATAAAAAATGCGTAAGGGTGTGTTAAATCACTTAAATAAAAAAAAAAACAAAAAATTGTGTTGTTTATTATATGCCTTTGTTTGCACAATGTTTGACGCAGACAATTTGATGAATTTACTTTTTTGACAAATATCCAAACCTTATAAAAACTAGTAAACGATAAAGCAGTAAATAGCAACGGACAAACGCAGTCACGGAGATGTGACTACCACGGGATATAAAAGTTAAATATAACCGGTATATAAAGGTTTTAAATACCTAAAACGTAAAAGAAAATGTGTAATGCATTAACGCACTGCATTGATACACAATGTCATAAATAAGGTTTATTTAATTGCATATAAGTCCAAGCATTCAGAAACTATATAAGATAAGGAACTACACAAATTTATAAGCAAACAAAACAGTTATGTTAAAAAGTAACTGGCGTTTTAGATTGGGCCAGTGGTATGTACTAACGGCACTGTAAGGGTGCTAATAAAGTTTATGCTTTAATAAATAACAGTCAAGAGCCCCTTAAACTTTTCATAGTTTATTAATTCAAGCCAGGCTTGGTGAATAAAAATATGGCCAGCTCTGATTTTTTTTCATAAATATTTTCCCTTAATTGACATATAAATAAAAACTCATAAAAGCCAAAGTATTTTAAAAGCAAAATACATAGCATCACGGACATAAAAAAGGTCATATTTTTTAAATAAATATATTCTCTTTTATTTTATATTGGAGCATCAAGAAATGTACGAATTATAATCTAAAAAGTTCTAATGACATGATTTTCGAAATCATGTCATTCTAGAAGCAAAATTTATAGCAGTTCACTGTTTTCGTACTGGCTGGTAACCTACCAAATGTCATTTGTCGATTTGTACTTTGTAAACAAAACAATGCTTAAGTGGTCAATTAATGGCGACATCGCATGGTTGCACTGCACCATAGAGGCCTCCTGTACTTAAGCAAAACAGACCATCGCAGATTCTAGCCTTGATCGAAATAGTAGATAAGTATGGCAAAAGAAACTGTCAAAGACCACCCGTAATTACATAAAAATGTACTGATTGCAATACGGCAAGATACTTTTTCTAAAAGTCAATTTTGATTGCAATGTTGTATTTATTTAATTATAACGCGCACACATTGGCTAGTTTGGATATAGATCTTATTCTATTCTGCATCTCGGAAAATTCTCGCAGCCTCTTTGTCTATACAACTATTATATGTTAAGGATAACGAGCATTAAATGCTCTCGTAAGTACTGCAGTCACGTGTATTGTTTCTGATTCATTTTTTTCGTTGTTGAGACTGCCTTTGAAACCATTCTATATATTGTTTTTTGCGCAAATTATATACTGCAGCTTTGTCTAGTTGTTGCTTGTAAATATAAAACTGAGGGACTCATTTGTATTTTTCATATAGAAAAATTATAGTACAATATCCGATTTCTTTATTTATTTGCAACTATACACGATGGCTTATGACCACAGTAAATTTTAAATTGATTCATGTTTAGAATGGTAAAAATGTAAAAGCAAACTGCCAAAACTTTGTAGAATTCGCGTCTAGAAGTATGTTTTTAGAAAAAATGTTACTGTTAATACAAATACAATTTTTTTATCAGCTTTTTGTTCATTTATAAGTTATCAACAAAAGCTTTTTTAATTCATAGTACCAAGGATGTATACCAGCAACAATGCTTTTTCTTCGTTTATAAAATTTTGATATGATGTTAATTATATTTCCATACATAAAATTTTTGTTTTTACATTGTATTTGTGCAAAAACTATGTATTTGCTTATGTATGTATTTTTCTGTATCTGAACCGGTGTAATTTTTCCTTTTAAGACTATCTCTTTCTTGACAGTTACATGGGAAGGTAATTTTACGGGATAGTATTGTATCAGGATATAACAAGAATATCTTTTTGTTACAAAATACGGAGATACAACTATTGGTTGTGACAAAATTTTATTTGATACCGCCAGCTCAGAAAAACTGCATGTATCTATGTTGTTAAAATTTAATTTTTGTTTAGCTGGGGGTAAGGGTTATGGCATGCACCAAGCACTTTTTAAGAGTATAAGGAAAAATGCTTTAGTGTATTATAAACAATTTTGCTTGAATACTTGGATGAAATCCTCATATTCTTTCAATCTAATGAAGACCACAAATAAACATCCAGACCCAGTATTCTAAAAACATCCGTCGGCTACAATAGAATCTGCAAAAACAACTGTAAACTTTGTTGTACGCAAATTTACCTTTTAGAGAAAAACATCTTAAAAGATTAAGTATTCCGAATCTGGCTAAAATCAAGACTCTAAAAAGTAAAAATAACCAGATAAATATTTAGAAGCTAAGATGCTTTGCAAATCTAGGACAAGTATGCTATAAAAACAAAGATCAAACTATGCACGTATCAGTGGCGTAGCCAAAAATTATTTTATAGGGTTGGTTTAAATTAAAAAAAATGGACACAATAGTAATCCGACAAAAATGTCTTTTTTCAAAAAAAGTCTTGATAATGTTTACGAAATTACCATTTGGTTGTTTTTTTCTTGCTCAAATTTTTTACCCTAATTTTAGACCCCCTTAAATTTAGGCGCAAAAACTTTTGAGAGGGGGGTTATAACCAGGGGTGGGTTCCAAAATTTCTTTCAGTGGGGTTTGAAAAAAAGATATTTTTGTGATAACCCTATATTTTTGCGCGAAACCGCAAAAAAGAGAATAATAAGAAATCCAGGGGGGTCGTACCCTTCCCCCCCCCCCGTGAAACCCCCTATGGAAAACACCCCTGGTTATAACCCAAAACCCCCTACTCCCTAAATACGCGCATGGCATGTATAAGAGCACTAATGAGTTTTTTTTTACGGGTTCGACACTTAAACAATTAAAAAGACAAGTAATTCATACGCCCAAGCAAATGAGTTACTAAAGGCGCTTCATATAGTTATAAGAGCAACATCGTTATCACGACGACCTGATTGTTGTTAAGAGCGATTTTACATGCAAAGAATGCCTTTTCAAAGTTAATAGACGCTTTACATACTCAAAAATCCAAAAATAGACATGAGATGTCTGTTACTTACTGTTTCCAACGTCTCTAGTTCTTGCTAAGATATGTACTCAGTGCTAAAAAAAATGCATTTGCAGTCCTGCCAAAAAAATCAGCAGTTCATACACTACTTAATAGTACCGTTGTGTTTTTAGAAAAACATTAATAGAGCGTGTGCATTTATGATTTATTTTAAGTCGACAATTCTTTTGTTGTCATATGGGTATTGATTGTACAACCATTTCCTTGCACTCCAATATTTATTAAGGATAAAAAAATCTTTACGACGGATTTGACAGCAACTATTTTAACACATTGTAATCTGTCCACCGTTACATTTACCGATAGGTATTTGTACAAAACAGCGTACTGAAAACTTTTTTGCAGTCATTATTTTGTAAAACACGGTAGCTACATAACAATGCGTCATAATTTTGTATCTTTTACGCTTGGCTTACTTAGAAAACCACAGTGAAGAATGCATTGCACGGTTCATGATCTGTCAATAAGTATGAGCATAATAATAAATATAAAAACTTTACTATTTTACCGAAAAGACGAACAAACCATGGAATGTGGATGAATGCACAAATATGAAATAAAGAAAAGGTCCTGGAATGTCTATCCTTGTCTTTTAAGTCACTAGGTAAATATGTATACGGTGTAGTATTACATTGAAAAGATGATAACTACACACGAAGAGCAAGTATAATACTTATAAAAGAAATAAATCAGTGTAACCACAATTCGTACAATGAGCTTTTAAAGGCTATATTTTTGTTTCGCCTTTTTGCGTATTAAAATCGTTTAAAACCCTTGTTTTTTTTTTCTTTTAGTAACGTATACCCTTAAAAACCAATAGAAACTCAAAGTCACAATATAAAGTACCAAAGAATCAGGTACACAACATAAATACTTTTGGAAAAAAATTTACAATCAATGAAATAATCTAAGAACTTTTTAACAGAATCAAGAAAAGAACAAAGTGCACGAACGGTAAGATGAATAGATAAAAAATCAACGAATATACGACGAGATGGATAGTAAGATAATGGCATGACAAACAATGATAGGAAAACTATGCACAAGGAGTAGGCACAAGCTTGTGCGCAAGAAAACTGGACAGCAGTCTATATACATGAGCTTGTATAGATTTATTAGGGTAAAAAGCCCAATTAATGCAAATCACAATGAAAAACCGAAAAGTTGTGAACAAACAGGACCTGACATAGAATCTGCACAATAAAAACCATAGTTAACTACGTAAAGTCCTTAACACAGAAAAATAAAACCAAAAAAATACCAGAAACAAGAGTAAATTTAAATTAAAGGGATTTCAATATGGAATATAAATAAAGTGGATTTTTTTAAGTAAAAAAATGTACATTTGCAACTTGATATAAATATATTGAACAATTTTTAATAAATAAAAAATTGACATATGTAGTATTAACACAAAAAATAAAATATACAATCATTTTTTTTGCAAACAAGTATAATCTTTTCTTTATACTAAAACTTCTTTTTCTCGTGATTTATTTCGGGCTCTTTCTCTGTATTTTTTATGGTGGTATTGTATTATCGGATTAAAAATGTAAATTGTTGAAGGAAGTACCCGGAATTCATTTTTCGCACGTAAATACGATAAAATATATTATCAGGGATTTCACTATATATAGGCAAAATTAGGTACTAAAACTGCACATATATGCAGGCAAGGTTGGAAATTTTAGAAATAGTAAATGCATAATCCTTATAGACCTTAAGTGTACAGTTGAAATAAACCCAACCACATACTAACACGCGTAACAATGTTTTACTTTACTTTACATCACAATTACTTTGTTTGTATACTAGCGTAAAAAGGTATTGAAGGATTGCAAATATTTCGTTTCATTTTGTTTGCTTTCAATGAAACGTATGCGAAAATTCATTATAACTATTGCATAAATACTTCATACCAGGCACATACTTCGTTTTTTTTCATGATGCAGGAAGCATGCTGTATATGCTTCTAACTATATTACTTGTTGATTTTCCATATCTCGGCGCAGGAAAATGGGAGTTTTTCCAAAACTTTATTTAGCATTTTTATGACAAATAAATTATTGTATTCGTTTCATTACATCCATCATTTTATTTATAATTTTTTTTGTATGGTTTTGCAGCTTCCCAGAAAAGAATGACTGATCATGGCTTTTTGAATTTTTGTTGAATATTACTGGGGCTGTGTCTGCAGCAAATTGATATGCTTGCAAGCACTACAACATCATTGACGGCCGCAGTTTTTATCTTTTCACGATCAGCACAGATACCATGTTCTGCTGAGTTGCATTGTAAATTCTTGCAAGGTTGATTAAGAAAGATCGTCCAATTTTCAGTATTTTCTCCAACACAGATAAGATACTCGATAAGAAAAAATTCTTTTTTTGAATCCTGTAAGCAAAACTGCAAGAAGGGTCAGATCTGGCTTGTTTTTATAGAATATGTCGTCGTTTTATAAAAGTTTTCTTTACAACTCACAGCATTTCCTTATTGATGTATAAATTACTAAAAACTTACTAGATATGTTGTTTTTGTGTATTTCATATTGTGATATATCCCCATTGGTTTTTATCCTTTCTGTAATATCACTACAAATCTAATACTGGTTTGTCCGATTATAAATTTTTTCCTTTATGCACGTTTGAGCATTTATAATTGATACACTTGCTGATTGTACTATGCAATGAATTTGTGACAATAATGCTTTTTCTTTAGTTGGTGTTGTAAATCCTACGATTTAAGCATCAAAAAGGAAAGTGCATATTTGACTTGCAGTACTGGTGCGATTCCCATGGCGGTCATAGTCTTAAAAATTTTACTGTAAAAAAAAGCAAGATTTTTGTTTTGAATATAAACACAAAACGTCATATTTACTGTCTGGACTACTTCATTCAATTACATTCTTAGAGGATCTCTTTTTTCCACGATTAATCGTTTTTGGTGAAGAAGCTTTTGTTTTATAGTATATTTTAAATATAAGTCATATATTAATGTGGTTGTTGTGTTGCTATGATTTTCTGGTTTTATATCTTCTGACCTCTAGTATCTTTTGGTTTTTAGGGGTATTAATGAATATAAGAAAAAAACAAAGGTATTAAGTAATTTTCGACACGAAAATAAGGTTTTATGCCATATGGGGTAAAAATTGATACATTTTAGATGAATATGGTTTTTTGCCCACAAATAAGATTTTAATTTTTTTCGGTAAATATTTGGTCACTAGTAAATATAAAAAATAATTTATGGATTTAATAGCAAAAACTATACAGTATTTTTTGTATGAGACTGCTTTCGTTTGATCCAAAAACTGTCATGGATAAAATTCCTTTGCAAAATATACATTCTTAAAAGAAACAAGAAAAAAAGTATAATGTGTAATTAATTAAAAGATCAATAAATGATGACTAAATTTATTCTTTACAAGTCACCTTTACGTCTTTTTGTCACGAATTTAATTAAAAAGGCAATTTTCTCATAGGTGGAAAATGTCATGGATAGAGATTCGTCTGTATTTTCACAAAATGTAAGTGAATCAACTTATCTAATTTCCTATCTTCAATATCGTTATTTTTTTTCAATACAACCTTGACCTTCATAAACTTTCGTTGCTTGTATCGGTTAAATTGTCGCCCGAAAAAAAAAATTAAAGCAATGTAAATGCGTCGACTGCCTCAAAGTAAAATAGAATCTTATTTTTTTTTCTAGCTTAGCATAAATTCTAAAATCTTTTCATTTGTATTTATAATGCGCATTTAACACAAATGCGTTTTGTTGACTGACTTTTTTTACATAACACATTTTTCTAATATTTTTTTATTATATGCTTTTTTAAAATTACGCTTTGCAGAATATGCAGCGTTTCCTTTAAAAAAATATAGATTGAAAATTTTATTATGCACATAGTAAAAAAGGCAAGATGCGACTAATAAAAGTGCATCATATTATGTTCGTATATCTTTCGTGTAAATTTTGTAAACGCAAGTTTTAATCGACAGTGGCTTAAAAATACACGTGAATGTATCCACACGATTTTAAAATTGTTATTGATTGTTAATAGCCTCTATAGAAACGTGTGTCTCTTTACGACAAGAATGTTGCCACCAAGCCCACTTCTAGCTTTAGACCTAATTCTGATAATATTCACGGTTTCTACTGCGGCAAATTATACAATGTTGGGTGCAATTTTTTCCAGAAATTACCAAAAGTAAAATTGTATGCTCAAAAGCTTAAGATGACAAAACTTTAAACTTTGATGGTACGTCATGATTATTTATTTGGGCGCAAAAAAAAGTGTAATGGCTAAAATAAAAAATTACAAAATTAGGTCAAACATTATTTTTCTAAGGATCTTAGTATTTAAACATTTGAAAAAGTTTGAAAAATACTCGCTTTATGTAAAAATCTTTTATTAAATTTAAATCGTCAGAATTTTGTATTTTATCATTTCACTCATTAGATTGACCTAGTATTATTTTTTGTTATGGTGAACAAATGGCTTAACCCATTTGCAAACTCTATATTAAAGTTTTTCTAAATCTTTAGGTAAGAGTCCTGTTAATTTTGTGTCGAACTATTGCTTCCCATGATAAGATACGTAGAAATATATATTGGTTTTTGTTTACTACTTTACGAACATAAGTAAACTAAAATGCTACTTTTGTCTTCCAAAAGACGTATCATGGTATAATGGTAGTCTTTATAAGATAAACCTTGGTTCAAAATATTGAATGTCCATAATTCGTTTACCATTAAAGATTTTTAAATATGCGTTCTGTAAATATACAGTTAAAAAAATATTTTTAATTGATATTTTCGGCTAGTTTTATGGCCACGTTTTGTAGTCCACGTTTTTATTTTAGAAAGCAATACAAACAAAGAAAAACATATCTGTAAACACGCAAGTACTTTTATGATATGTTTATCAAATATTGTTAGTAGAAACCTTTTGTGTACACAAAAAGGACTTATATAGGAACAATGTAAAACATTGAATTGTCAATTTTATGATTACAAAAATCCTAGGGATCTGAATTTAGCGTTACCATAAAAGAACGAAGCGGTCGTTGACTGGTAACTTAGAGGTATTTGAAAGGTTCAGTGACCGGCAAAGTAAAAAACGTCTATTTTTAAATGTTTTTATTGATAAATTTCTGTTGTTATTTATGTGATTTGTGTTGCCTAAGAAAAAACGATTACTTTTCGTTACAGAGCTCTTTTAAAAACGAGTATATAAGCAAAAAGTTTTAACATATTATTTACTACTCGTTTGTTTAGCATTGTAAATAAAACAACACAAACAAAAAACAACCCGGAAATGAATATGGTTAAACGCAAAATGTATTATATAAACATGTTTTAAATTTATAAAAAAATATGTTGTATTACTAGAAAAACAGTCTACCCATAAAATGCAATAACAGCTACAGGTATAGCATAAAAAATTGGTAAACTAAAAGTGAAGACCCCCTTCCCCTAACCCCTCTATTTTAGGCATATAGTATGCATGTAAAAGCAAATTACAACATAAAACACTTGCAGGAATATTTTTCTGCTGCAACAGCGTATAAAAATACTTAGGTTTACAATAAAATAAATTACTTTAATCTTACCTGAACCCGTATAACATGAGCTTGGCAAAAGCAGTTCAAGCAACACAAGGAAACTCGTAAAGTGTACAGGAATATGATGACAAAACAGATTTTTACATTGAAAAAATGGTTTAATACAAAATTAGCCAAAAAAGTTGCATATGCAACAAAAAGCAACTTTTTTAACTTTAACATATTATGGAAGTCTAAAAAAAACGATTTACAGTACCTTTAATTATATCCAGGGTGTGTTTTGTTTAATCAATCAGCCTTGTTATGATGTTAATCTAGGTAAGAGGCACCTGGTTGTTTTCTATTTAGGAAAAACACTATATCTAATATTTGGACTCTCCCTCTAATTGCACAAAGATTGCACTCGTTAAATTGGTTTAGAAAAGGTCGATTTTGCATTATAAAATACATAAGTTTTTAGATTTAAACTTTACCAACCAGGGTATACGACTTTGAATCGCGAAAATCGAACATACCCTAACTGCACAAAAATAAATCTTGCCTGTCTAGATACAAACTCATACTTAAATTTGCATTTCTATTTGTACAAGTAGGCGTGCAATCATATGGCATCTTTTTTTATGAAAAACATACAAGATACAGTGTAGTTAACATAGCAGCTAATTTTTTTTTGGTAAAATTCAATCATAACTTATTTATTTTAAAGTATTTGACAAACGCACCTGTTTTATACATGAATAAAATTCATGCGTTTGTTGTACTGATAGGCGTCATTATTTGAAGACGTCGACAAACGTTCTTAGCGCAATATTCAAAAGTGGCTGCGGCTTACGGGTGTTTTGCGCTTTTTGGCACAAACTATATTATTTACGGCAAATTTTAAGTAAAAATGATGGGTTATATTTAAAAAGATGCTAACAAAGGAAAATCAAAACATATTTTAAAAACCGCGAAGTCTGTCGCCCCGGCAATTCTCTTTTTTAAAGTAACATTTTCCTTATGGAACAGCAATGAAGTGCCTAAATAAAAGTTTTAAAAATACAAAATTGAAGTGATACTTTTAATGTGACACTTTTAAAAAAACGAGAATAAAAAGCTGATAGGTATATGGAATTAATAAAAGTTAAGTGTCGAAATATTGTTAAAAAGTACATATTAATTTTTTAAAAGGTTAAGACTACAGAACAAAAAATTTACAAGCACACTTCACAAAAAAACGGTTAAAGTATTTTATTTAAATTTTAACATTTTAAGACGACGGGCTTAACGCGGAAATTTTACTTAGCTAGTCCATTGAACAATGAAACATGTATTTTTTTGGGTTTCGATATATAGCTGTTTATTTTTCCCCCATATTTTTGTCAATAAATCGCCCTCCTTAATTAGCAGGTCAACCCTATTATTCATAAACCCATATGTACTTTCTTAAGCAATCCTTGCAGTATTATTTATAGGCAAACGACGTATCACGCAGAGATAAAGTGTTTGTGCTACTCAAAATGTATTGTTGTGCGTTATTTGCGCCAATGTGGCGTAATCTAAATCGTTAGGCAAAACAAGCAATTTGTTTTGTTGTCGATCCAACAACCATAAACACATTTTTGTTTTGTTTTAGCAAATTTTGTTAGATTTCAAAAATATTTAAAAATGCAAAGTTTACGCTTGTGTGATTTCACGCAAGATTTTGCTTTGTTCAAACCATTGTTTTCACAAAAATAAGTAGAGTGTATATGCTTTTTGTTTTTGCATTTACTATAATATCGTACATTTATAATTACTATTTTTAAACAAAAAAACTTTAAGGATAATCGGAACTAAAAACTGCCCTTAAAACGTTTTTTCAGACTAAAGTATACCTCTAGTCGTTGTGTGTAAACAAACATGCTTTCTTCTCTTTTGTCTGTTTTTTTTTTGAAAGTACAAATATACAGATTTCGCCCTCGATGCTTAATACTACTTTGCAGTTACAATAGTATCTTAAGACAAGATCTACATAACGAAAACAATGGAACTCAGCAATTGCTATTGTTTTTGGAAATTACATACAGTAAAGCATAAATAGCGTACGCGAAATAACAATAGAGAGAAATGTTAAGTGTTTTGTGATAAATATAACTTGAAAACACAGACGGGTTGTGATACGCCAATATATGTGTAATAATTAATAGTTTTGATGGGTTTATTTACACAAAATAAGTATAAACAAATCATTTTTTAAAAAGGTTAAGTCTGTAAAGTCCAAAGCTATAAAGCCTAATGGCAAAACTATGCAATCATTTTTTTGATCTGCATTTTCAAAAACTAAAGTTTTTTGTGGCTTAGTAGAAACTAGGGCCAAAATGTATGTATACGTAAAAAAAACATCTAGTAACTTTTGTTTGGTCAAATTTGAATATACACTAAAACTTCTCAAGATGACAGGTATTGAAGATGGAAATTTTTGCAAAAAAAAAGATAGAAAAAAAATATGGAAACTAAAGAATCAATAATTTTGTTATTTTTGGGGTTTTATTTTGTCTGGATCTTACACCTATGTACATATTTGGACAATTTAAAGAAAAATTGTCATCTTTAGAAGCACTGATTTAACATTTAATATTCTAAAAAAAATATGTATACACACCTTTATCCAAAAATAAAAAAAAATTGATTTTTTTTGAACAAGTCGCTGTCAACTTAGAAAGAATGTAGTGCAACAAAAAAATAAAACTTATTTTGAACGGGTCGAACACACGTTAATTTATTTATTGCCAATACATATGGTATATCTTTTGCCAAATTATACGTAAAGAACGGCTATTTTCAGATGGTGATAGGGTCGACAATAAGCTCATTGAGATCCCAGTTTAGGCATGATAAACAGAGTTAAGTAAAACAGGCAGCGTTCGTAAGCTGTTTTATATGGCTTGCAATCATTTGCACGAATTCAAACATGTAAAAACGTAAATTGGATTTTCAATGATTAGTTGTTAACTATGAAAAACTACAAAAAAATAAATATTCTCTTTATATAGTCTGACACTCTGTAGATACGACAAATCGGACCGTATTTATTACCTATATACAAAAGAAAACATGGTTCGTGCTGTTTTTTTTATTTTTTTTACTCTATTACTATGAATAAACCTTTATACTTATTTATAACTGGTTTTATGCAGAAAATATGCAAATGAAAGAATTTTACATGCGTCCATCAACGCATTTGTACAGCTTCTTTTTGTTATTCTTGTCTTTTTACGTTTCTTTGCCATATATAGCGGTACAAAAACGGATTAGCGCAGATGTGCTGAATTTGGATGTAAAGAATTCCAAGTAAGTACAAGATGTATGTATATGCAAATATTGTGACGTAGAAGTCAATTAAATTACTACATTCAACATAAAGAAACATTTAAGCAGCAAAAGACATGTGAAAATATAATTCTCTGGGCAGTTTCAAACAGAATACAGTTTTTCTATTACCAGGCCGGTAATGTAATAGATGGTTGGATTAAATTACAAACGGGATTGCGACGGTATTTGCTAAATGCACTAAGTAATTCATTGCTGAGAAAATGGTATATGAAAAATACAAAAATATAGCAGTACGGCAAATTTTCGAGTGCAAATCATTTAGAACAATGTTAAATAAAGTTAGTATTATTGATCTAGACACAAAAAAACCCTGCTTTTACACAATAGATGTATTTATTGTTGCTGACGATACCGCGGATATTTTATATAGAAGAGTTAATAGAATTCTTGTGGATCCTCGTAAAACTAATAAAAAGGCACGATTGATTTAGTTAAAAATTGTAAAGAAGTGCAACTTAACCACTACTTACGATGAAATTTAAAGCGCACGTTGAAGTACAAAAGTAAAACAAAATAATCTTGTGGGACTGATTTTGGAAATGCTACATACATGATTGCTGCATAGAAAAACTGACTAAAGTTTCGTCTGCATGTGTTGCTTAGTTAATGTATGATGCATATTGTACACCTTCAAGCAAAGAAAAAAAGGTTTACATATGCGTGTTTGGATAAATTCTAAGCAAATATAAAAGCAGCATTTATAAAGGCACCACAAAAGCATACATTTTGTATTGAATAAAAGGGTTGGAATAATTGCGATGACAAGGTGTATCAGTATCAGTATTCATACAATGGAAGACATGGCATAAAGCTACCATATATCACTTTCATAATTTGATGCAATAGAAGTCTGTACAAGCAAGCTCACTTTAAAGATAAACAATCAGTAAATACGGAAAAAAACGAGAAAAGTGAATTTAAAAGTGAACTTGAGCAAGTATGCAAAGTTGCCAAGGATTTATTTACGTTGATATATTTTACAGCCAGGTTATCTATTAACAACTTTAATGCAAGTATATCAATTTATAAGATTGAATAAATTTTTATTCTTCACAAGCAAGAAAATTCGTACTGCATAAAACTAGATCTGTATCTTGTTTTAACACATCCGGCTTTTTCATTTTAAAAAATTGTACTTTTTTTAAATCGAAATTTACAACGGAAATAGAAAAAATACGCGATGCATTATGTATATATACATACTACCCAGTGCCAGAAATTAAGATATGTACATATAAAAGTATTTACGAACGAATAGCTAGCATGGACATAGATACAGCTTTGTTTTATAAAAAACCACTGTATAGGAATGCTGAATTGCAGTGGAGTGGCCTTCCACGTATTTTCTTTCCAGGCAGTAGTGCTGATGTAGAACGAACCTTTCCATCCGTAAAAAATATTTGTACTGTAATAAGAATAAGAATGACCAAAAAATATGGATATTCACATTCGTGCATTCTACTATGATTTGAAAATAGTGCTGATTTGTAAGTTATGTAAAATTTTGTAGTAGTTTTATTGTATTATGCATCTGTCTTTTCTAGTCGTTTTGTCATCTTACTCTAAATTTTATGTCATAATACATGTTAACTAGATACATAAATAGAGCGCTTGAAAAATTTGGCTTTGTATTTTTTCTGTTATTCTCTTGCACTATAAAATACTTAAGTATAAATATTGAAACTTTTGTTGCTAAAAATGCAATAAACTGAAGTAAAGAAACCCGAGCAAAAAGGCGAAACAAAAAGACCGAACTAAAAAGGTCCGTAAATAAAAAGGGCTGATATTGTATTACGCTAAAAGCAAAGAGGTCCAAAACTATAAAGCCAAAAATTATAATGGACTAAAATTTTCTAGGCGTAAATATAATTACCACAATAAATTGTGTGTCCAAACATGTTCTTTGGTCGACAATAAACGTTGCATCTTTTAGTTGTATGTCCTTTTTGGTGAACCATTGCAATTTCGGCCTCATTTTGTCATCCCTTTTAGTAACGGTCTTTTTGCTTTCGTTCATTTTATTTCAGCCCTTTTATCAGATCAGCAAATGACAGGTATCTCAAAACGAGGTAAAAAAACATAATCCGTCATTGTACAATGAAAAGGTATATTAAAATGTACATGTACACGAAAAACACTCAAAAGCAAACTTTTTTGTATAAAAGGCAACTGCAAGTAAAATAGAGCAACCTTGCCATGCCGTACTAATTACGGTACATACAGGTAAGACGTGTTGCGTTCCCAGCGCTAAAAGAAGAA
>JAQFYM010004102.1:0-16498 GCA_034694785.1 Agrenia bidenticulata | reverse complement strand
TACCCAAAAAAAGAGAATGGACATTTATTGGTATAGCAAAAAACATGCAATAACATTTTCAAGAACATGTGTAGGCCGAATAATGCTATTGGCTAGGATTCCTGTGTGTGGCTACTACAGATTGCTGTGCAACAATTTATATTGGAAAAAACTGGTAGCAAGATTTAAAGTGCATTTAAGTTTTATTACATACTAACAATGACGTTGGAACTTAACAACGAATAAAAAAACGCCACGCAACCAGATTAAAAATATTGAAAAATATATTTCTGAAAACACAAAAAAACAAAAAAAACAAAAAAAACAGTACATTAAAAAGAAAGAAAAAGGTTCAAGGTTAAGAACATACGAGACAAAGCTGCTGAAGTAGCGATAGGACTGATGAACAGAAAGACAAAACAAGGAAGTTACGTTGTTTAATATAGACATACTCCAAACAGATCATTAAAAATCCATAGTGTAATTTTTGCTTTGAATAATTACCTTACGCATATGCTAAAAGCAAAAAAAAAAAAAAACTACGCAAAAAGAAATACATACAACAAAATGAAGAAATAACAGAAGGATACCAAGACGGAATAACAAAAAAAGGCCACGTCAAACATGATTACATTTTTTGCTCAAAGAAATGATTATCGGTTTTGATAGAAAGTGTATAAAAAAAAGACTAAATCAAAGCATATTAATAGCATACAGTGCAAAAAAGAAAAAGAAAAAGTTTGAGACAAAAAGTAAAAGGAAAATATAAAAAATATTCCGAAAAGATACAATCACGCCTGGTCAGAGTAGCAATCACAAAAAAACAAAAAAAAGACGAAACAAGAAAAATGCTAAAAACTAGATTATAGACTAGCAACAAGGCATTTCGCAAGCTCACTGATTATGATAAAATAACCAGACAGAAAAGCAAGATTTCGTGTAGAATACAGGAATTAAAGAAGCATTATACAACAGAAATACATACGCATTACTACGAATTGATGGAGTCACTGACTTTTTTTTATAGCAATTGTCTCTAAAGAAATCGACTTTGCAAGCGTTAACTGGCAAATTGAAATGACTAAGATAAAACAAAAAAAGGCCTCTATGTCAACGGGTGGATACTCTTAATTTAACGTTATTGCGTATGGAATATCGAATGCGCCAGTAACGTGTAAGCGGATAATAACATAGTTGCTTAATGAACTCACTGAGAAATTTGCACAAGTAAATTCAGACATAATCAAAAAAATCGGTACGGAATGGTAAAAAACATACAGGATTAACAATTGATATTAACAGAACTGACAGCTTACGGTTAAAGACATATTTAGCAAATATAGATTTTTCTGGTGTGATAAAGTATATCTGGGAGTAAAAAAAGGCGCAAAGGTTGGCATGTTAAGTACAGAAAATCTATGACGACAAAGGGGTTGTACCCACCAAGCAACGTATAGGAACTACAGCAATTTATTAGCTTTAAAAGATAATACATAACCGGTTCAAATTTTTGCGAAAAATGACTAAAAACTTAAAATAAAAATCTTTAAAAAGTTCACCATTTTGTTGGGTGAAAAAAAAAGGTTTTTAGTAAAAAAAAAAGATTTGATATTAAAACAATTCTTTAATTTTCAAACTGTACAAAAAAATTGCAGAACAACAGATGCATCAGTGACGGTTAAAGCAGCAATGCTCTCACCTGTTAGGAGAGGTAAGAGAAAAAAAATATGCGACTCGAGGGCAAAACATCAGTATGAAAAGAATATACGACATGTGCGCACAAAGGGTATGTTTTGGCATAAGTCTTAGATAGCAACAACGCTATTTCTGAGATAAGAAAACCATAGTTTTAACAGATAAAGGTGGGATAACATTTAAAAAGAATAACAGGCTTCAACTGCGAAATAAGCGCGCTCGTGGCTGAAGTTGAATAAAATCGAAATAATGTTAAAAATAAGGCATCGAAAAAATGGCAAACTCACATATCAAATATCTTTGCCAGTAGTAGAACGCGTAAAGAAATGCAAGAAAAAGACGTACCAAATCGAAGAAAAGTATATTTAAGATGACCCGTGAGAAGGAAAGGACATTTGCAGATAAGATCGAACACACAGTTTTATATAACACGAGTTCAGATCTAGGATACGCCAGTGCGTTTGAAACGTATATGAGTTTAATAAAATACTTTGCATGAAAGTGATGGGAAGGTTACTGTATCAAAGAGAAAGGAAGATGTGAAATAAGTAGATGTGCCTACAAAGAGTATACCAGCGTACCATTTTGCTTGTCAACAGAACAAAAAGCTGCAAAAACAATTTAGTTTTTGCAGCATTTTGCCAGAATCGAAGGAAATGGCTAAAATATAATATTATGTTTTGATTATATAGCAAAATACATCACCCACGCAATTAAACACAGGGTGGCTGTCGGAGTAGCTAGTCTAGTTTTTAAAAAGATTTAACTTATATAAAAATGTCCGCTAACATGTAACACCTATAATGGCAAGGAATTCAAGATCGCATGTCTAGCGTATTATATTTAATCAATATTTAAAACATAGATATGTGTTAACAGATTACGGACAAACTTTGTTCTCCAAGAAAATCCGGTAACACGAAAAAGAAAGTTGCCAAAGAATGCATTTAAAAAACAGAAAATTTAGGATAAATATGCAGACATTGTAGCGTTTTTTGTATAACTTTGTCTTTTTTTTAAATTTTAAGACGGACCATATACTTTTTTGTTTGGCAGTGACCGATTTTTCCGTATAAGCCGAAAAAAAAACCTAACGAGAAAACTGAAGAACAGATGCAGAGGATACAAAAAAAACAAAAGAATTACATATTAAAAACCTAAATGACAGTTTGAAATAGGTTTACATTAAAAAACACATAAAAAGTGTAAGTAGGTGACGTGAACGTATATTGAAAGCCTTATATATAAAAACTTGTAAAAAAATAACTAAAACTATTGACAGTACGACACGCTCAGGATCGAAGTAGCGAGATCTAAGTAGACAGTGAAACGATATTTAACCGCACAGTGTGCAGAAAACAGACAAAAGGTTAATGACAAAAAATATATATGTATGGCAGGGTTGTCTTCTTTTCCCTGTTTACAAAAACAGAAAAACCAGGTAGATTACAACGAGATAAAAAGTAAAAAAAGCTGAGAACCATTGTTTTAGATGTTTGACAGTTTTTGTATTTTGCAGATTTTATTGTGAAAAACCAATCAAAAAAAGTATTATAGAAAAGGGGAATGTGAACTCATACGATGCCTGACTAATCAGATACGTGGAGACGTAGCGAAGACCGAAACAAAGAAATATAAGTACTACCAAAAAAAACATCAGAGACGAATGTTTATTCACAGTAAAATATACGCATAATAACAGTAGTTATTTTATATAAAGTACTAAAAAACAACCCGAAAAAAATGGAAAAAAGAAATATAAAAAAATCCAAATACAAAATTGCGTTGAACACCACTAAACGAATTTATTATAGTTGCAATTAACATCCACACATATTACGAAAAAAATCGAAACAGAAAAATATATTTTCAACTGAAAACTAGTAAATTTCCATCAAAATGCACATGTTAACAGGTTACCTCTTTTAAACTTGCCTATGAGGACATTAATACAGAGGTTTCAATCTTACTACAATAGATACTAAAATGCTTGCTATAAATAAAATAGTACAAAATTATCAACAAAGAACTAAGGTTGGGATTACAGCACATCTTTATTATTTATACCCGCAGATAAAATCAGAAAAACATAAGAGGTAATAAAGAAAAATGGTAACAGTAAACGACCCACAAAAGCATATAATAATATCTTTTTGTGTACTGCAAAATCATAAAGTAAATTGTTTACAGCAAAATTTTTGATTTTTTAAACCGTGTATAAACATAAAAATTTACGGAATTAGAGACACAATGCGTACGGTATAAATACAAGCAAACAAAAACTCTAATGAACCTGTTGTAAATTTTGCTTCTGTTGTATATAAATGAATAAAATTGTGCTTAATCTACAAAAAAAAAGTATTTAACAAAACTACATGCGTAAAAAAGGTGTAAAAGTCCTGTTATAACATAAATATTACAAAACAACGAACTGAAGTATAAAAAAAAACATAAACCAAAAAATAAATAAACAATTATTTGCATTGCCTATACAGACGAAAATTTGTGTCATTTTTTATATGTCTAATTTTTTTGTAGATACTTAGTTTTAAGTATTTTGTTGTTAATGAAATGTGTTTTGCTATTTGTATTTTTTGTTAGGCCAGGCTTGCGCCCAGAAGCTAAATTATTACGACGAAAAGACATATAAAGGTCACGTATTTATTTATTTTGTATTTTCTTTAAATACTTACAAGATTTTTTTTTTATTGGTTTCTTTTTGCAACCAAACAATCTTCGCTTGTTTCTTCTAATTATATAACCAATACAGTAATATTTCATAAGGGGCAGTACTGACTAATGATTTTTTTTGGCACAAAGATCACTGCTTTGTCTTTAGATTCTTCGAAAAGTGCTTCAGCCGGCTTCGCCGATTACCGCACTTATCAAATAATCTGAAGAGACGCAGTAGGCTATGACCGGTAAAGGTCTGACGATACAACAGTGATTAAAGCAAAACCTTAATTTAAAACTACAAGCGTGTTGAGTATTTATTATTTCTGTCAAAAGAGGCAATTAAAGAATTGTCAAAAAAAAAAGTTTTTTATGTATTCTATTTTGTAAAAAATATATTGTACCATCTCTATAAGCTTTGCTAGTTGAAATGTGTTAACCATAAGAAAGCATTTTTTAAAAATATTTTTTTGCGTATAATTTGATTTTGTATCAATTGTTTTATTGGAAATTATCATTTAAACCACTTTACAGTTTGGAAGTCTCTTGCCTTGTCTTTTGTAGTAATAAAAAAGTAAAAATGTAGATAATTAATGGTTAAAAACGCAAATTAAATTTTTGCGTTTGCATTGTTATATTTTTGTTGTTACAGATTGAAAAGAACTAAACAAAATTTAAAAAATAGTTGCAATTTTTTTCTGTACCAATTGATCTTTTTATAATGCTAGGCCTGTATATTATTACGACTAAAAAAGTAGTGTAAGTTAAAAAAACTCCAAAAACAGAATTTGTCAAAAAAAATGCTGTTATTTATCATTTGGGCAAAAACCCTGTTTTAGAAAAAAAAATAATAGTATATTTTTTTGCATTAAACAAGCATTTTTGTTTGAACGATATTTTGCCATATCTTTTATAAAAAAAACGTTTGTTTGAACGGCTTTTTACAATACTTGAATCACCTGATTAAATCAAGAGGTAATAAATTGCTTGAATGCAATAATAGTGTTAAAAAGATCTATTTTTTAGAGGTTTTTCCAAAAAATGAAAAATAAGAATAAAAAATGCAAAAAGGTACAAAAAACTGTTCTCTTTACATTGGATTCCTTTTTATAGTATTCTTGGACTTCCTAGAATGTTTGAGAGGTAAAAATTCATATTTAAAAAATGTGTAAGTCAACACTATTATAGTATAAAATGAGAGTAAATTTGTCTAATTTATATGTATAGGCCTTTCGATTTTTCTTATTAAATATACCTATTGTATGCATATCATTGTTACAAATTTATATATATGACCTACTTCATTAGCATAAAATACAAAAAAAATCTGAAAAAACGATACGTATGCATTTATACTAATATGAGTTACAAAAGACGCTTTATGGATGCCATATTTGCTTGTGTATATACAAAAACATATAATACGAACAAAAATATGTTTTTTTGTCTACGCAGAATCGTACGAATAACGCAATAAAAACTATTACACAATCCTATAACGTGTAATAACAAGGTGTTTTTTTGTAAGTAGAATTACCTGATAGTGAAATATATAACAGATGTGTTTGTAATCTTTTTTTTTTCATACATAAACAATTAAGCAAACTTGTATTGTTGTTCGACGTTTGATACAACTAGTTTTTTATCTTGTCATTAGGCAAAGCTTTTTTACTTTTTCAAGGCCTATATATTCGAATATACACATTTTTACGGTACAAAGTGTTTTTAATATACATTGTATGTGTAAAAAAAATGAAAGGTATGATTTTTATGTCTTATAAGCAACTATTTTATTTGCACAAAAGGGCTACATTTCTATGGAAAACTGGTATTAAAAAAAACATAAAGTTGTATTTTAATATATTGGTTAAATAAATGCCATACGAATATAGTGTCTAGTCATTGCATGAACATTGTTTTGTGGTTTTTTTTTTGTATAATAAGTATTTTGTTAATGGAAAATTGAGATAAAAATATGCTGGTTCCAATTTACAATAATACATATATAGAGATCATAAAATGAAAGGAAAAACACGATACTGGAAATAACGGACATCAATTTGTTCTGCACGGTATGATACATAAAAGCAAGAACTCCGTGATTATCTGTTAGAAATGAAGTATCATGGAAATCGTCGAATGAAATTTGAAACTGCAGTTAAAAACTCTTATTATAGTTTTTTTTTTGTTTTACACTTACGGGAAACAGGGTTTTAATTTTATAACGCGGCGTCTAGGAGTTTGGCACAGTAAATAACTGGGAAATTGGTGTTTCAGCAGAGTTCCATCATTTGACATAATGCGAACTACCAAAACACGTTTAAAATCTATAGAAAACCCAATAAAACTAGTATAAATGTGTATTTGGTTTTTATTCTTTTTACAATTGCTTAATATGCTAGATTTTGCAGATTGTGGAATTTAAACCGGATGATTTGCATACACTGAGAGTCTCAGTTACATAGAAAGATTAATGCCTGCTAGTTAAAATTTATATGAATGGGCCATTCAAGTAATTGCTATCAATTTTTTAACAACTGCATATTGCTCACGGAGAATTAAATGAGCAGGTTTTATATTTATATATTGTTTACTTTAAGGTAAATCTAAACCCTGACGACGAAAATTTACAGAATTAAAAAGGATATTTTATCCTTGTTTGGAGCAATTTTATGCCCTAAAATATTGATAGATTATGAACCTGCTGTCTACAACGCGATAAGGGCTCGTTAGTCAAATTTACTTATTTGTGGATTTTGTTTTTACTATGGACAGGCTGTTTAGTGGGAAATTCGGGCATTGAGTCATACTGCACTTTACAATAAAGAGAGAAAAATTTAAAAATCAGGTGAAGCTAATACCAGCATTACCTCTTATCACCCTCAAATCAAAATGCTACAAGTTAGGATTATTCTTATTCCCAAAGGAATAATAAAGTGGAATGAAAGCTGAAAATATATTTTAGTATGTATTTGAATTATTATTTTACTAATAACAACCATTATTTGCAGATCCGTGATAGAAATTGCTTGCACTACGAAATCGTACAAACAATTACTGTTGAGGTATTTTATTCCAAGCCGATTAGAGTTAAAAACAAGAACAACGTTTCGGGTTTAAACTCGTTGATGTTTTACAATATATAACACACGTGTAATTATAAAGTGTTACCACGAAAAAAGAATGGCTTGTTACCCAACGACAAAAAAAGTATATGTGGAACAAGATAGAACGCTAGTTACATAATGGAATAATAATTATAATAATTTAATTTTAAAATTGAACTTTAAGAAGGAGTAAAAGAACTGCAAGAAACTATACGTATAAAAATATTGAACCTGCAATCAAAAAGATATTTTATTTTACTTATTTAAATTATATAAAAAAAGGCTTTAATGCATTGATTACCAGCGCATCAGTTCATTCGAAAAAATCTTTGTACATTTTGATTAACTGATAAAATATCAAATTGATTTTTTAGTATTGTCTGCAAAAGCCTGGGGTAAAAAACACCGAGGAGTAAAATTTGCGTAAAAAACCCCCGGGGGTTATGGTCCATTTGATAAAGTCACGTAACATTTTTTTCTTTTTAGATAAAGCGCTGAAAACATTTTTTCGTAATCTAAAAAAATACCGCGTATTTTTTGTCAGCTAAATATTTTATTATCTATAATATATAAATGACCTTATCAAGCGATCACAAACATTAGCTACTTTTCAGGGGTGCATATATGAACTGATTCTAGGAACGCTAGTATTTTTTTCTTGATGGAAATATTTTTGACCCCTTTTTTTTTGTCAAGTTAATATGCTTTTTAGCTGGTATATATAAAATCCCTTACGATAATTCACAACATCCCTTGATTTATAAATCTGAGCATATAAAAAAAGAGATCTTTTTTGGTTCTATCTTTTTAACGCTCCACAATTTTTTAATCATTTTTTGACAAGTAAATATATTTTACGCTATAATATTTAGAATCCCTTACGAGAAATCACTTCACCTTTTCATATAGGGATTGATCATATAGTAAAGTATTCTCACAGATTTTTTAGGCTTTTGTCCTTCTAATTTTTTTTTTATTATTTTTTCCCAAGTTAATATATTTTTTAGCTATAATTTTTAAAATCCCTTCATATAATTTACATAGCCTATTGATATAGGGATGTAAGAACGCAACAATGGTTCTTACATATTTCTTTTTTTCTATACCTTTTTGAAAAAATTTAATTATTTTTTGTCAAGCCAATAATTTTTTTTTGCTATAATATATAAAATTCCTTAAATCAATGACAGCAATCTATTAAAAAATAAATGTAAGCTTATACAAAAGCAGTGTGTAAAACGTTATATGTCATTTTATTTGTCAAATTGGTGTGACGTATTTTTTGTTAAGTAATTATATTTTTTAGCTGGAATAAATATAATCCCTTACGAGAAATACCATCAACCTATTGATATGGGGATGTGAGCATTTACAAAACGATATCTATCAGAGTTCAATGTATGTGTTGGTATATTGACATAAAATTCTGTAAGATCTCTGAATTTATTTGCATACATTCCTGTATCAACAGGTTGATAGGATTTCAGTTTAGGGGTTTTATTACTTATAGCTAAAAAAATATATTTACTTGACAAAAAATGAGACAAGCGTATTACAAAGGTTTAATGACATTGAACGCTGTAAAAACTTTTTATGTATGTGCTTACATGCCAGTATTACTAAGTTGATGTGATATCGCAAAGGGATTTTACAATTATAGCTTTAAAATAAATTTACTTAATAAAAAATAAGTAAATATTTTGTAAAAAGGTATAGAAAAACAGATTCGGCACAAATAAATTATAATATACTCACATCCCAGTTTTTTTATGTTGTTAGCATCGCTGAAAGGAGATTCGTATATTATAGCTAAAAATATATTTACTTGACAAAAAATATAGTAAAAATTCATAGAGGTAAAGAGATTAAGGATTCTGATTTACTACTTTATCATATGCAGAAGTCTTTATTATAAATAGATGATGTAATTTCTGGTAATGATTTTAAAAATATAGATAAAAAATTTGTTTACTTGAGAAAAAATGCTTAACAAATAGTAAAACTATAAAAAAATCAATCTTGTGAGTAGGGATTACAATGCCCTGGAGGCTTAAGTTCACCTCGGCTAGTTCTTGTCGATGTTTTAAACCCCCGGGGGCCAGGGTCATGCCTGATTTAAGGGGGTCTTACCTCGCCGAGGCGAATTTTTTTGGAAAAATTACAAATGTCGTATATAAAGTAAAATTTCAGTATTAAATTAAAAAATTGTGTGAATTACAGATTATAAATCAAAAAAAAAGTGATAAATAGTTCTATAACATGCGTAGGCAAATTAAATAAATAGGTAAAGTTTTATTTAGTTACCCTATCTTTACCAATTTTATCATTTTCTAATCAACCCCTATAGAGTACACAAGAAATTATTGATCAGAATAATATCACAGAAAATTAAGAAAAAGCAGACCGAAAAACGTTTATAACACAGAACTAAATTTAGGATGCGGCCTTTTAAAATTTAGAGTCCTACTATGTGAATAAAAATGTTTTCACTTGCCCTTTGTCTAGTATGCCTAAAGGTGCTTTTACTAATTCCATGAAGGAAAATTTTCTACGAAAACATTAACTTAATGTATATAAAAATTTCTCTACACTAAAAGATACTGCATTTGTGCACGGAAAACTCCAAGATCTAATTTTATCGAAAAAAGAGGAAGCCGGGAATCAGGGATTTAGATATAGGGATGATTGGACATAAAGACCAAATTGGAATAGTACACAAGGCGCAAAAATATAATTTTTTGAGGTATTAATTGCATATATATAAATTGAGAATGGACAATCTAACATATCAGGAAAAAGGTGATTTATTCGATTTTATAAAGTAGGGTGCCCAAATGCCCTGATCCAAAATGCCCAAAATTGATATTTTGGAGAAAAAATTCAGGTCTTACAGCAAGAGAAGTCAGGAATTAAATGCAAGTAATTTATCCACTTAAAAATGGATCATATATTCTTAATAAAAGCATAGAATCCTAATTCAATATTAAAATAGTATATTAGTATATTAGACTTTTTATTTTCTTATAATTCCGATAAGATTTTTTTTGACAAAATTTGGTTCGTTAGAAAACCAATAATGCAATTACAAAGTTAATAAGTCGGGTACTACTTTGACAGACACCCCCCCCAATCGGGTTTCACACCCCCCACTGACAAAAATACATGGTCTAAAACCGAACTAAATTGTCATAGCATTTTTGACTATTAAGTGCAAGGAGCACAAATGCTATCTTAATTACGTTCGGTTTTAGACTATGTATTTTTTCAGTGGGGGTGTGAAACCCGATTGGGCGGTGTCTGTCGAAGTAGTACCATAAGTCGTTAGTCAGCTATTTAATCCATTAATTTTTACATGTTAAAAATATTTTATTATTCATTTTTACATCGTATTGTTTTTGGTCATTTCCAGTGTTGGACATTTTGTATCCAGCACGCCCCATCCTCTGGTATCGTAGCTTTTATCCTCCAAAATCATATTTGGGCATTTTGGGTTTGGGCATTTCGGGTTCGGGCATTTTGGGTCGGGGAATTTTGGGTCGCCATAATTTTGAAGACAGTTATTAGCAGTTTTTTACAAAATGTAGTTCGTTTTTGCGAAAAATTTAATCTCAGTCGCAAAAATACAGTAAATATTAAAATATTTTCGTAAAGAGCATACAAACGACATTATTGAATCAATGTATTTATCTGTGTATTTTTTAATTTCTGTCAACGCGAACACAACTAAGAGCAAAAAACAAAATTCATATGCTATGGCAGATATATTAATGATTAAAAAAGTGTAGAAAACATGCTTTTTTGTACAGAGCTTGGGCTCACTTCAAAGTCAGATGATATATTTAAGATAATTTTTGAGTTTTTCGTAGCGGAGTTTCTTTCATTTGTAAATTTTCGACGGTTTTGCAATGACGGTGCCCCAGCCATTGTGGAAAATACAGGCAGGAGTTGCTTCAAAAATTACAAAGGAAAGTAAATCATGTAAGCCTGTTCGATGCCAGATCAATTACCTTGGATTAGCATCAGAATGCTTAGTTGTAGTTTTCTTAAAACTATTGAAGTATTTTAGGGCATGAAAAGAAATATCAAATCAAGCCCTCTAAGAAGCCGCAAATTTAAATTAATTTATATAGAATTGAATGGGGGTTAAAAAGCACGATAAAATTGTATAATTAGTGTGATATTTTTTCTCTTGGTGCACCACACACAGTGGCGTAACCGACGGGGGGGGGGGGGTGGCTCCAGCCCTTTTTCCTCGCAGAAAAAAAGTTGAGCTGAATTTAAGAGGGGTCTTTTTTTGTGCAGAGATTTTTTTGGCACAAAAACCCTATATTAAAAAATTTTTAAATAAAATTTTTCAAAAAAAAATAATTAAGAATTTGTAGGATATGAATCGTGTTTTACCGCTATTTTTTATAAAAAAAATGACTAGCCCTGGTCAAAAAAAAAATTCTGGCTTCGCCACTGAGCACATAACAAAGCATATTTTTTTTACAATCTTTTATTGAATATTTTAAAAATAAACAGCATTCTATATATTTGAGTTTATACAAAATGCTGTTGAAATGCAAAAAATGCTTTTTTGTGTGATTTGTATAAGTTCATAAATATAGTAAATACAATTTTACAGGGAAAAAAACATGAAATCTAGTACATTTAAAGTAAAATTGCAATTTTATATGATAATGTAAAAAAACGGAAGTAGTTTATAGAAAAATATACTTTTACTTTGTTAAGAGTTGTCAAAATCCCGGGATTTGATTTCCCGGGATAAAAAAATTACAAAAAAATGCAATCCCGGGATCACGGGATACATCCCGGGATTTTTTTCTATGTATGAAAAACGCTGCGGTCGTGTTTTTTTGCCATTTCATTTTGCAAAAGATTTTTTTCTGTTTCTACAGCCTTGTAATTAACTATAAAAGTAACTATTTAATAAGTTTTTTTTGTCATTCAACATTTAACCAAAACCTAAACAAGCAGTAAACATACCTAATTCAAGACTAAGTTTTAAAATATTACGTCAGCAACGGGCTAACTTGAGAGAGCTGGCAATTTCGTGGTATTTACGCGTACCATTATACTACTAAACTAGCTAAATCAATATCTAATATACTCTAATTAATCTTAAATGCAACCAATCAAATATGCCGTATTCATTATTTTTTATATTGGAATAATTTAAACATCAAATTTGTATGCTATGATATAGATTGTATTAAAATGCCTTTTCATACAAAAAATACTACAATAAACTACATTCACACAGATTTTATATAAAAATGGTATTAAGAAGCTTTAATTAAAAAAATGCAAATATTGTGTATTCATTACACAAGTTTTTGCAATCTAGTTTTTTTTTAGCGAATCAGTTTATTAAATTGTAAACTGTTTAAAAAGACTTTTTCATGAGGAGAATACAACATAATAATAGTAGGGTGAGACTGTAGAAGGCCCTATAAAATGTATTTTTTTATGGAGTAAAGCGATCATTTGTCTAGATAACTTATAAAGCCCAATCTGGCAATTTTTTTTAAAATAAATAAAATAACATGAAATGAAATGTAAGAACTAAGTTGGGTACGCAAAAATATTAATGAACGTATTTTGCGATATATATCAGGTTTTTTTAAATGAAACATATGTTTAAACAGTACCAGTTCATATATGAATCTTTACTCGGGCATCTTTATGTTATCAAAACTACATTTTTAGTGTTTTTGTAAAATACTATCGTGTATTCATTACTAAATCTCAGCGAATAAAAGCAACGTACGTAACAAATTTTTTTCCTACAACCTTAAGCCAAAAAATAAATGCATATGCGAAGAAAAGACAAATGATCATTACCAAAAAAAAAACTACAAGTTTTATTTGCTAAAGTCATATAATGTTCAATTTTTTTCATTGATCTTAAAAATATTAACTTTTGGATAAGGTACGGCTTAGACTGTAAAAAGATATTAAAAGTGTTCTACGACTTATAAAATTGTTTGTCTTATATAGATATGAATAAATCTAATCAAAAACCATAATTTATATCATCAGTAAATCATCTCAACATGATATTTTTGACATCTGGAGTCTTTGACTCTAACATTAACAAGTAATAGAAAGTATTTTATCTGCGGATTTTACATTTTACTATTTTTCTTTTTTGTATTGCGGATATTGACATTGAATGTATAAGAATATTTTTACAAAAAAAAATTCTTACATCCAACAGACTGACATTTTGTAATACGGGATCCCGGGATCCCGTTTTATTTCCCGGGATGATTTTTTTTAGTTTTTTTGGCCAAATCCCGGGATCCCGGGATCCCGGGATTGGTCTCTCTACCATGTAAAGATAAACTTGTAAAAAAGGAGATAATATATGTAATCTCATAGCTTCTAATTAACATATGTTCCCGATTTGAATTTTGTCTTAACATCAATTATTCATAGATAGAGTTCCCATTTATTAATGCAGTTTTTATTCACCAAAATCCTCTTTTAATACAATCAATAAGGTTTTTATGCTCCGAAGAGATCTGAATCACGTGTAATTTTAGGAAGAACAATTTGGACAATTTCTAGATATCTGCAAAAATGAAGTAGTCCTGCATGGGTAACAAATAACGCGAACTGCTTGTTATATTATAAACAAGTTATCAGTGCGAGGCTGGGTTTTCGCTAATGAATGGACCAAGACAAAGATAAGAAGCGGAATTACAGAATCTTGACTAGGAAATAGTTATTAGAACAGCTATCTAAAACCCCCCATAAACGGCATCGTAACAAACAAAAACAAACATTAAAAAAAACGTTTCTTTAATACAGTAATTTCTTCTGACCATATGGATTTTATGGTGAAAATAAAAAATTATTATTTTAAAGGTTTAATTTACCTATAAATGCATACCTCTGTTCTAGAGTATCATAGATTTCGTATTAAAAGCGTATTTTCTCTTTTTAATATAAAAGGATTGTATCGTATTAGATTTTTACGTAGTACTATTCTTTTGGAGTCCAATTTATGTACTTTGATGTGCAAAACTGTAACTAATTTTCATAACTAAAAAACATGGTCCGAAAAATACTTGCTAACTCTTGGTATGGCTTTAAAAAGGCCTGTTTGAACAACTCCAACATAGCCAAATGTAAAGAAACTAGCAAATAAAAAAGTTACACTATATTTACAGTGTACTATGTACACAACTATTTTTTTTTGTCAATTTGCGGCATTTTAACTGTTTTAAATAACAGTTTAACTGCAAAAAAAGCAGAAACCGGTTTTTGCCAAAATGGTTTATATAATTATAGTGACTTATGTGATACTAGAGCAAATCTATCTTTAAAGCTTATGAACATATCTAATTTTTTCGTCATGCGTAATCGATTTATATACAACAACAGTGTGTATAACTTTTTTTTTGGCAGTTTATGCCTATTTTTGCTTATTTCTTAAAGTTTGTAGTGTTTAAATGTTCAACCAACATCATTTATACGAGTTAAATTTTACCTTACCAGAGTGTTATTACACAGGCTTAATAGCTCATATGAAAACGCGTTCTTGTTACGGTGTTAGGTAACAGTTTTAAAACAAGGTGAAAGTACATTTTGCCTTTATATTTTTGCTTTAATACTGATTTTTTACTGCAAAACGAGTTCTTTGTAATTACAGTAATTTTTTAATTTCCGATCTTATGTTAGTACATACCTACCCAGTGGCGAGACCAGGAGTTTTTTTACGGACGTAAGTCAACTTTTTAAAGAAAAAAAGGTCTGTAAAACATAATCTATAGATGTTTTTAACTTTATTTATTTATTTTAAAAAATTGGTATTAGAAATTTTTATTTGGATTTTTAATATCAGGAAAAAGACGCCGTCTTAGCTTCAGGCGTAACAAATATATTAAAAAAAGGCAGTGGGCTGCCCTGTCGGCTTTTCCCTCTGGGCACGCCACTGTACCTAGAAATTCTTTGGAATTGGTTTTAAAGTTTTCTTTAATAAAATGGCTATTGTTTTGTTCAGGGATATGTTACATAATGGCGTAATCCTACGAAAAAATATAACAAAGTACAAGAAAATTATCCGTCATGTACTTAACATTTATCATACTTATTGCGCTTTTGCATGTACTATACCTAAATTTACAGGCCATGAACTGTTGAATATGTAACAAACTTACTAAAAGGTTAATTAAATTTATTTTTTTTTTGTAAAAACAAATAATTTTTATATCCGTTTTTCTTATTTAAATTTTGATTCATTACAAAAAAATGCTTTGGGTATTTTAAATGTCGAATATGATGAGAACAGGACAAATAAAACAACTAAAGTCTGTCCAAAAACTGGATGTCGGTCTTTCATTAGTGGGCTTTTGATAAATAGAGAGTAACTAAAAAATATTTCAGCGGCCGGTTTTCGGGATAAAATCTCCCAAAAAATTTATTGGCCGGAAGTCTACATATTTACCGGACTGTAAATTAAATCTATATGAAAACAATACAAAATACTGCAAATAAAAAATATAGTATCGAATAATCTAGCTTGTGGTTCTAATTCAGTTATTTTGCCGCATTTTTATTATAGTAAGAACTATGCATTTTATATTAACAATAAGGATCATGATCACTATTTTTTGTATGGTTGCATACATTCTAAATTTATTATATTCAAGATGCTAAAAAGTATTTCACATGTTCAATATGCAATAAATAAGCAATTAGTTAGGGCTGGGCATCCGCTAACGCGTTAACGTAAGTTAACAGTTAACGCGTAAACGTAAAGTTAACAGTTAACGCGTGTACTTTGAAAATATATCAATTAAAAGCTAACGCCAGTGTAGTACTACACTATAATGTTAGTAACATTATTTTTAATCAATCCTGTAAATTTGTTTTTTACATGTTGGATATGTTTTTCTTAGCATTTTCATTTTAAATAGCGATATTTTGTGGGTTTTATTGTTACAATAACACTTGATCAAAATAATTTATTATACAAAATAAGTGTAATTTTGTTACAAACTTAAAAAAAAATACTAAAATATGTTTTTATC
>JAQFYM010004101.1:0-16501 GCA_034694785.1 Agrenia bidenticulata | reverse complement strand
CAAAACTATAGTAATACTACTAAGTTTACATACTATGATTCTTCAATTTATTTTTCAACTCATTTTTGTTATAAACCCAAAAACCCGCCCTAAAAATTGACCCTGACGAGTTTGCCATACCCTCTTTTTAGGGCGCGCTGGCGAGTTCGGCCGCAGCCGCTCATACATATTCGAACCTCCTGAGTAATAGGGCCATACATACACAGTGACAATAAAAAAGATAAAATATGATTAAGAAGACAAAGAAAAAAATACAGAGAAACGAAAATAAGATAGGAATTTATTATAAGCAAAAGTATGAATGAACGGTAAACAACTTAAGACCTATTTAATTTATACATGGGAGTAACGGGTGCAGTAAATTTACTGGGGAAAAACCAGGAAATATACAAATCGGGAACGAGTAGTGAAGTGCGAAATAATCAAAGCTATTCTGACGAATGTAGATTGACCTAATTTAGAGACGGACTTTTCAATGGTGTAACAAATTTACATATGGAAAAAAAACGAAAATTTATTATCTAAGCACAAAGCAAATACAATATAAACTAAATGATTGCCGTAAAGACAGAAAGGAAAACTAAGAACGTATGTGTGAGAAGCTGTTGTGTGCAAATAAATGGTATATAAACGAATTGATTTTTTATTAATGAATAAAGAGAAACAAGAAAAAGACAAGATGAAGATCAAAACAAAAATATAAGTAAAAGTGAAATTAAAAATCGGGTTTAAAAAGCCGCCTATAACCCAATAAATACTATAAAGTAAAAAATAAAGACCAAACGTAGTAAAAGCCAGGGTTTTGACTTGGGGGAAGTTGGAGTCAAAGACTCCAGATGTCAAAGGAACCAAGTTTGAAATGGTTATCAAAAAGAAGTTAGGAGCTAAGCCCGCCTCATCAAAAAATTACAAAAAAAAGTTTATTGATTGAAAGAAATATCGTTTAAGTTTTCGCAAATTATACATGACTGTATAATTCTTTATAAAAACGTTACTAAATAAATATTGCTATAAGATGTATAAAACTACTTTTTACAAGAAAGGTTTCAATTTTTATTAGAACAAAAAAAAACAAAGACTACCTTGGGTCACAAAACCTCAAAAGCATTTTCGAAACCAACCTCGAATTTTTTTTACAAAAAAAGCCCTGCTAGTACTTTTTATGTAAATGATGCTTTCGACCTTATAAGTTTTATTATGCAATATTGACAAGAACACGCAGTTAACAACGCGATAGCTGACTAAAGCAAGCTATTGCATAAAAATAAATTTTAGCTTGTGTAAAATCTTTTTTAGTTAAGTATACTGAAAAATTGTCAAAAGGGTACGTTGTAAAGAAGTATTGTTCAGGTAAGTAACCAAAAACTTTTTTAAAGAGACAGCGTAAATAAAAGGTTTAATGTTTTTTTAAAAACCATTGTTAATACCTTAGTTGTTAATTGAGCCTTTTAAAAACATTAGATGAATAAAATATAAAAACAAGGTAAAAATATTTACATACAAGACAACTAACCCTGACATCTATCAAAACGTAAAAAATTTGTACACTTTCTATTATTAAAATTAGAAGCTTGAAATCTCTATTTACAAATCTCAACTACAATTACAAATTGTACAAAGGTATTCATTTGAATAGTGCAAAAATATACAAATTTTTTATGAATTAACCATGTATTTTTGTGTAACTCCAAAATATTAAATAAAAAAAAATGGAAATTTTTGAAAACAGTTAGAACTTATATAGCAGAATAATAACAAAAATTTGAGATATACTTTCCAAATTTATGTGATACGATTTAAAAAATATATAAGCGAAGAATGGAATGCAGTATCCTTTAAAAACATACAATTTTATCCTGCATAAATAAGAAAAAGATTTTGTTATAAAAAACAGCAACGTCTGTATATTGGCCATAAAACAGTGTTAAATCAAAATTTAACATAGTTTTAAACTTAATAGCTTGCATACAAATAACCTTTAATACAACACTCAATTGTGCATACAATAAAGAAAACTGTATTTGTATCTTTCTTATTTTGTTTATTTGCATATTTTTTACTGTTATTTTTGATAATCCAAATATATAGCGATATTTAGTAAAAACCGAAGAAAAAGCTTAATAGAAAGCTTATACTGTAATGCGTCTACGTTAGGATTTTTTTGTTTGTTTTTTTTTGCTGGTTACTTTCGAATTGGTTAATTATGAGACTTATAATTATAATATTAAACATTTTGGAATCAGTATTTTAATAAGGAAGGTATTGGGCGTGTTCAAGGCAACTTATGCTTTGCAATAACAATCAGTAATGTATAAATTTTATTTTTAAGTCGTTTGTTTTCAGCACGTATATATTTACAATTATTGTTTTATATAACCATGAGTATATTAACCAATAACTTTCACCATTTTTTAAAACATAAAATAAGTATGATATGAAGTATGAGTAAAAATACCATTAATTTAACATGATGAAAGTTAGTTGCTTAACAAAAATGTTAAAAAATGCCATATTAAAAAAGAAATGACGTAACACTTGTTTATTTATTTTTCAATATACAAAAAAAGGCGCCTATTTGTTAAATTATTATCTTTAAAATTCTATTATTTGTAAGTTAAATTTTAATTTTCTTTTTGCTTTAGACTCAATATTATGATATTAAAAAACGGCAAAAATATAAATAGATTTGTTCTAAAAAATATTTATAATTCATGGCTTATAGGGGAATCATAGATATCTTATGGGTGTTATCAAATCCAAAAAAGCATACAGAAAAACAAAATTAATTTGCATATGGCCTTTACTGTCAGTTTTACCTAAATAAATTAAATTATGATAGAAGCTCTCTGACACTTTTCTAAATAATATTTTTTAAAAAGCAAAAACAAAAGATAGTTTGAAGTTGATCTTTGGAGCGTTGTGCGCATTCAACAGATGATAAAATATTCTGGAGGTTGTATTTTATATTAAACGGCGTCCATCATCATTTTTGTTTTTACAAAAAACTAAACATAATTAAAATTATAAATTGGATAACACATATATTGTAAATTGTAAAGTTTACATGCAATATTTTAGTTTTCACGGTATATTTTATGGTATGTCTAATTTTTTTTTATGTTTTTATAAATAACTGAAGTTTGATCATTTTAAACTTATACTAAATATGTAATCTCGTCTGGAACGATTTAGTTTGATTGTTTATTTTAAAGATAAAATTGTATGCATAATTTCTTAAGAACATTTACTCCCATTATTAATCGATTGATAAATAAAAAAAGGAAAAAGAATGACACGTAATGAGTTCAAAAGTATTTATTTTTTGTTAGAAAGGTTTGATGCAACATTATTTTTGCATTGACGAAGATGTCCCCGTGTAATAAACTTTTTTTTTAAGCGTGTTTGCAAAATTTGTGAATATATTGCTTGCGTCGAGTTTTTTTTCTAATTTTAATGATATATAAATTATATTCTTCACGTTGGAATTATAGGTTCAAAATAATCATTTTTTTAACACCAATAATTAGTAAAAAAATAACGGAGCAAAAAATTTATTTTAATAAAATTAACCTTAAATTACAGCGCTACAAGCTTTGTATATTGTTCAAGTGTTCGCTATATATATACAATATTGCAGGGTGAACCGGAATCTTAAATGAGGGTTATTTTCTTACCCTAAGAGTAATCATGTTTATTTCCTAAGAAATCTTCTGTGATAAAATAAGAAAATAATGCTATTTAAACACGGAAAAAATTATATAAAAAATGTTAAATTTAAATATTTTTAACAGATACACTATAATTTTTTTTTGCTTTTTTTAAGGCTTATAGTACTTAATTTGCATTTACATTAAAACATCTGTGATTTTGACACACTAAGGGTGTTTTATATAATTGAAAACCTAAATTAAAAATGTATGTTTAAGGCATGTATTTGTTGCAACTTAAGGAAATTATAACATTAAAAACCTAATAAAAAATAACCAAAAATTATTTTAATTGGATTAATTTAAATGATTAAGCCGAACAAGCATGCTGTCTTTGCATTGCAATTTTCTAGCAATTTTAAAATGTTTTTTGCTCTGCTATATCAGATTTACTGTGTTGTCTTCATAAGGAATTTCAAGGATAAATCATGTGTTGTATTTTCATGCAAGAATTACTATAAAAATTAAAAATTATTATAAACCATGTTGTTTTATCTGTTAAAAAACATTTCAAAGAGTTTTGCCGCGGAAATAAATGTATTCGGAGAGAATCTCTTAACATCTTATATTTTTGTAAACGAAAAGGATAAAATAAAATCCATCAAAAATATAAAATTTATTTAAGTTAAAAAAAAATTACTCAAAAAATACATACCAGAAGGTTTTTTGATTCATACCATTCAATTTGCACAATAGACACATTGTGCATGTATAATTTTCACCCGTAAGGAAATTATGTTTTTCTAAAATTGATCGTAGCTCCCTTTACGCTGCCTAAATTTATACTTAAAAATTATAAAATCGTTCTTATAAAAGAAACACAAAACTATTTGTTCTATTTATACTTAAGTAGTCAAAAGTGTAAGGAGTATCATTCGTTTAAAACCTAAGGGATTTACTAAACACTACTTAATTTTTTTATGTTTTTATTTTTACTTAAGTAGACAAAGATAGATTGTTTTAAAATTTACCCCAGTACCGAGAATCGGATATGATGACAAAAAAAAGTGTAGCCTCTAAGTGTTTTTAAATAATACCTATAGGAAAGATTATACGAGCAATTAGTGTTTTGAAGACTAAACCGGAAGAAACAACTTTTACACGCCCTAAATAGCCTAGAATGGTACAAATCGTTATTAAATAAATCAATTAATCGTAGAAATTGATCGTATACGATTCTAATTCTTGAGATCTTAAGGGGTAAAATTTGATTAAACAATTAAAATGTAAACCTGTTATAACAAAGATATGAATGTTTTTATACAATCTACAAATACATTTTGCTTTGTATATATTTGAAATGTTTTTGTCATATAAAGCATTAAATCACAAAATGAAAACCCTCGAGGTTATAACCATGCACGCCTTGCATAAAAAAAGGATGATAACATTGCCTAATACGACCATTTAAAATAACATCTATTTAAGCGTCTTAACATTTGTATAATTAAGTCGTCAAATGTTGCTTTTTAGTAAATGCCTTATGCAAAAAAAAATCCACCGCAGCATTTAAATTAAAAATTTTTAGGGAGAAAAATGTATCATACAATTTTTTCATTCTGTTGTTTTAAGGCAAAAGCGCGTTTGAAATGTTTTATAGAGTGAATAATCGCGATCTAAATATATACATTTGTTCCTTTTACATCTTGATATACCAAATATTTGTATATATCGAAAACGTAAATTTGTGTTTGAGTTTAAGATCTGGATAACTTAGTAAATTTTTGGCTAAGTTTGTTAATAACACAAGATAATTTGCAGCTTTGCAAAGACAAACGAACACTTAAAACTTTACAGATAAATTCAGTTAAAAGTTTAATAGATAAAAAAGCGGTTGTTTTCAGCATTAAATTTTATCTAAAATGACATATGTTCCGTAGAATTTTTAAAAAGTAGTATAAGAGTCATTTATATTAAAATTTATATGGAAAATATTGGTTCCAACCTTGTTATTGCAAACAACTTTTACTATAATTATGAAGTTTTGAAAACAATATCTTTTGCAATTAATATAAGTTTATCTAAAATCAAAAAAGGCTATGGTTATTCCTTAAATAAGAAAATACTTGTATACTTTAAACCCAAAAAAATACAATATAAACACCAATGTATAAAGGCTCATATGATTCTTGTAATTTAATAACTTAAAAATCATTTTTTAAGATAATATTCATTTTTCAAAATTTAAAAAAAAACGAACGAGGGAGAGGTGTTGGGACATATCCCCACACCAAACCTGCCGTAAGGTAATTGAACAAATTCTAAGTTTTTAAATAGTTTTGTTGACCAATGTGGGTTTTATCCAAATCGAAACAACGCATAATCTATAACTTCGATAGTAAACCGTGTGATTGGTAAATACATTATAAAAGGGGTCATGTATAAAAAACATTCTAGGCATTTATGGTAATTAATTACCAATAAACTCTATATTTCAGTTGCACATATAGACTTAAAGGACATGTCAAAAAGATAGAATAAAAAAAAATAACGTAAAACCAAAGTCGTTGTATCATTTACGAAGAAGACAAAAAAGCACATTTGTCCATACAGCATTTTTGTCATAATTTGTTCAAAAAACAACGTCAAAAATCACTTTTTTCCCTTCAAAAATCCAACGATTTTAAAAAGCACGAATCCTCTAATTGCATGTTTCGATAGCGACAAGTAAAATGATGTTGGTAATAGACAACTGACTTATAGATGATCATTTTAATGTTGAAGTAATAAATAATTTATCGATTAGTGTTCAATCTCATTGTTGCGTAATTTCGGAAATTTTTTGGTATTGTTTGTATAACAAAACAAAAATAGCACACGTACTGCCTAGAACACTCAAGGCAGTATAAATTAGTACGACTGTCATAACCATGTATAATTAAACGTGGAAAATATATTACTCGCTTCAAGTTTGACTTGGTAACTCTGCAAATGCAGATTGTAGCAACAAAGAAACCAATCAAAAGCGAGGCAACAATAACCTTCTTTATCTTTATGTATTATTTACTCCAATAGTAATACAAAAATAGCAGTAAATTGTAGTTAAACTCTGTTATTAACAAAATATATCAATCTTAACATGGCATTTAAAATTGTTTCTAATTTCGAACCATAAATGCTTATATTATAATTTTTAAAGACTGTAAATATTATTAACACATATGACTATCATTGTAAAAAAAATGATATTTATATTAATACAATCAGAGGCATCGAAACCTCCATGGCCTTAAAAAATATTGGCAATATTTTTTATCCATAATCGGAAAAAATTTTCCTATAATTTTACCCTTATAGAATAATATGTTTACTGTTATTGGTAGTATTTATTGTTAATAATGTCATATTACACCCAATAAACGTTAAAACGGCGCTATTTTACACAGAAAGAGCTTTTAATAGACATAAATTTTTTAAATGGTAAGTTCAAAATTTAATAATAACACAAAAAATATAAAAATTCACATTTTTTCGGTAAAGTTTTAAAATAGATTTAAAATGTAGTGGTGAGTTGCAACATTATGGCTAGATATTTTTTTACATTATAGGTTACCGGAAAAAATGTATAGTAGCATATATTAAACTATAAATTAAAACAATCAAATAACTTATTTGTAAAAAAAAAAAAATATATTTAGTTAGCTTAATCTAATTTATCTTTTTTTTATAGTACGCTGTGTGCTAGTAAAAACACCATAAAAGAATTTTAAAATAATAAAAAAACAAAAAAAAACAACAAACGTCAACAGTTATGTTTTTGTTTTATTGCATCGAAAAAATTTCCTTCATTTTAGTTGTCTTTTTTACTTAGAAAACCTGTTCCCCTGTTTTGCTAAAATGACCATTTTTGGCGGAAAAATAAATATTTTTGCAGTGCCATATAAAACCTCTATCATATTAGGTGGCACAATATTTAATTGGTATTATATTTGCAAATCAAGGAAATTTATTTTTTTTAAGTATAAAGCGACTATAACGTATAATATACGGCTGTTAAATGTATGTAGTAGCTTTTTTCATTCTTAGTAAAGCAGTTACATTTAGTATATTAATATAAAAATTTTCTCGTATAAATGCATACAATAATTGTACTAAAATACATGAACTGTGTATAGATTTCAAAAAAATTATAGATTATTTTTTTTCTGTAATAAACAGTAAAGTGTAAAATAATATAATAAACTGTTTTAAAAAAAGCCACAACAAAATGAAAAATAACAAAAACACCTGGTGTATTTTTTGTGTAATTATTTTATTTGCCTTTTAAATAACTAAATTATTTTTTATTCTCTTTGTTGGTTTGCATATCGTGTTGTAAAAAAGCAAGCAATTGATTGCAGTCGCCCGATAAAACAGGTTTTCGTATTTTTACAACATACTATTGCACATAAAATCCACATTCTAAGCGCGTGCTAAACGAACACAAGCTAAATCTATGTATCGCTTTAACACAAGGTTCAAATGCCAAAAACATTACAACTACGCGAGATATATATTTTGCGCAAAAAGTTAGCATATCAAAAGCAAAAAGGCTAGGGGTAAGTGCACGTACATGAGGAACGTGTTCAAAACAGTAATCCATCTCATTTTTTTAAAAAAGGTTAGATTTTGTGTAAACACAGATCGGTATTTTGATTAAATGCCATATATGCGTAAAAATTATAAATGAAAAAAAGGCTTTTTTGATATTTACTGTAAAAAAAAGTTTTATTGTTCTGTAGGTAAACACACTAATGCAAAAATTAATAATTCTGGGGTTTTTTGATATTACAAAGCATATTCTATTGAAGCTTTTGTTAAATATGCAGCAAATATAAAAATTAATGTTTTTCTTGTAAAAAAAACTAATTTTGTACTGTCATAATGCTTAAAAAAACCCCAACAAAAATAAAAGAGTTGTATAGGAATTTTCTTGTTTAAACAAGCATTTAACTATTCATCATAGTTTTTTTTTGTCTTAAAACGCTTTTAACCCACATAAAAAACATTTTATGTTGCATGCCACTCAAGGCACATGTGCCATTTGGCGACATGGACCTGATTTTTGTTATTTTTAATGTTTTAATATTAACGAAAAAAATTGCAAGCAAAGAAACACTTATTCCATAAAAAATATTAAAAGCATAAAAGCAAATTTTTTTAGAAAAATTAAAAGCAAAATTTTAAAAATGTAAGATGACCGTTTTTTATAACTTGTGAAAAAAAGTTTTTTTAAGTGTTTGACGACTGTCATATATATATTTTACTACATAGGTGGTTTTGCGGGGGAATCTGTAATGAGGGGTTGCCGTTAAATTGGCATGTGTTTTTCGAGTGGCGCGCGACCATTAATAAGGTTTTTGTATACAAAAAAGACGATATTGTTTGGGTTTTATTTTTACTATGGTTATGTCTTCTTGGAAAACAATGAATGATTTTGGATAGGCTTGCATTATCTTGTTTACAAAACATAGCACTGGTAATATTGTGCAGCTACATAGTAAATAAACCTGTTTTTAGTATTTGTTTTTGTTTTTTTTATACATGAAAAACCAATTATAAAACATGGCCAGTAAACAAACGATCACCTTTGCATATTGTATTTACATCTAGTGACTGACAGACGGGTAACACATTTCTTAGTAAGAAGACCTAGAGATTTACGCTTTGGGCAATTTTTATAGTTATAAAAAGAACATTTATGGATAAAGGAAATATTTAAACTAGGATTTTTACTGCGATATATACACGTAAAATGGTGCCTCTGTTGGGATTTAACTTAAGGCAAAAATGTATAAATAATATTTTAATTTAATTTTTTTTGTGCAAACTTACTTTTTTCGCCGTAAAGTGTAATCATAATAAATTTAACGTGATATATGGTAGCTTCATGAGCAAAAAAGGCTCTTATAGTCCGAACTAAAAAAAGAAAAATAATTTAGTAGTAGGCATGAACAATGGGGTTTTTGATACCGGATACTACTTGCGGCGGCAGTTAGATTTTTGAATTTCTCGTTTATTAGGTTAGGCGAATAAACCGTTTAAACAAAATGCCTCTACAACATATCAATGTACAACTACTTTACCTGAAATGTATTTACACAATGCAAATAAAATGTTGCCCCTATAGGAATTTTGTTTCTTTTTTACTACTTATGTATCTACACAACTACAGCAGGAAGTCGGGAATGTATACAATTTAACTGCAGATCTTTCCAATCGTAGGGTATCTGGAAACTTCGATTATATCATAATGTATATTGTAAATGCTTTTTTACTATAAAGTACACATTTTCTCTACCAGCCTTAACACAAAAAATGTTTTGGAAATTTTTCCACCTTGAGTTCGGCATTCTAAATATAGATTTGGTAAAAAAAAATCTCTAATATTGCATAATTTCATTTGCAGTTATACAACGCCACTTTTTTTGGGAAATAGAAAATTATAAATACAGCGCGCTACAATATATTATGTGATGTAAACTTTTGTATTCTAAACATGTATATCGTAGGGTTTTTTAACAGGTTAAAACAAAGTCTAAAGAAGAGAGGGGGGTACTTTTTACTTTCAAATGCTTAAATATTATAATTGCTAAAAAATAAACACAAGCCAACGACGGATAACTATTCTTTTTTATAGCTGTCACAAAATCTTACTATCAGAACTAACTTTAACGGTTTTTTTTTTTGTAAAATATATTGTGTATATTTGTATGTGTATTTGCTAACCTACGAACATTATTTTTTAACGTTTTTTTGGTATTAATAAAACCGGTTTATCTTTTGTCTTTGATTCATTTAAGAAGATCAGGTATATTCTTTGACAACTAAACCATGTTTTTTTAAACACCGATTACATAAACGAAGACAAATGTGCTGTTTATTTTAGTTTTTCTACTGCAAAACATAACCAAATATTTCGTTTAAATATTTTAGTGTGATAAAAAAACGTATATGATAATTTATGTTTGCTGTGAGTTACAAAAACTAAAAAAAATACTCTTTAAAATGTAATAAATTCTTAATATACACAAAAACCTAAATTAACGTGCATGGCCTGCAACAATTAAATAAAAGATACAAATGAATATATGTATTGTAAGGATATTAACGTAACCAATATAAAAGCATTTATTTTTTTTTTAATTTTTGATTTTCTGTAGATGAATATATAGCACCCGCAACAATAAAAAACATAAATTTAAACAAAAAAAAATGCAAATATTCCGACAAGTTGCCTGATGCAAACGTTAATACTTGTTTTTACAGAAAAAAGTTTTTATCAATTTAAAGTCATGATAATACACGCTTTTTGCTTTTTATATATATCATTAGAATTCCACAATAAAAATGAAACAATTTAAAAATCATTTTACATTTTGTTGTGATATTTAAGTGAAGTTTAGACAAACAATAGTTATATAGCTAAAGAAAAGTCTGCACTTTAAATACTTAGAACCATTGCTATATTATTGTTTCTTAACCCTTTAGAAAGTTAGGGGTGTATTTTAAATAGCAGAAATTCGATTTTTTGGACCCCATATTTTACATTGAAAAAAAAAAAATATTTTCATACACTGAGATTGCTAGAATCAGATAATTAAGAAATTTTCACATTAAGTGGATGTCATGACGTCTAACACGCTGTGAATAGAACAAACACTAGTATAAACTAAATAAAAGACGAATGTATGCAATAATTTTATATAAAGACGAATCAAATAGAAGCAAAGTATTTTATATATAACTATAAAAGTAACATGCTGTAGTAATTATAAAACAAAAAGATATAAATGCATATAAGTAAATATAATCGTCAATTATAATTACAATATAGACCATTTGACAATCTTTATTTCATTTGATTGAATAACAAAAAGGCTACCAACAGAGCTTTCAAAAAAAATAAAATAATATATCATATGGTCACACAATATATGACAATATTGGCGGAAAAACTCTTAGCTTATATTACTATAAGTGTAAGTACAGAATAAAGGGAGAAAAGGTTATAGTTTTATTACAAAAAACTTATAAAAATATAATTAAAAACAACATATTACCTGGTAAAAATTGATATAACTGTAGAATCTCGGTAGGTTATTTTTTATTTTTTTGAAAATAAGGAGCTCAAAACAAAAATAGTGAATCAATTTATGTTTTTTTCATATTTTTTTTGGTTTTTTATATTATTACTGGCGAGACTCTACAATAAAAATCAGGCCTCTTAAAATTAGAAATTTCTACTAAATTCCCAATTTTACCCAAATTAGGAAAAAAATGGGATTTTAAAAATCAGTTTTGGGAATTTTGGGATTATACCCCTTCTCACAAGAAAAAATAAAAAAGACAATATTACCGATTCGTTACTTTGTTATAAAATATTTTTAGGCAATTTAATTTTTAGTAAATATTTTAAAAGTTAAATAAGGTGATTTACAGGGCGATATTTGTTTTTTTAGGCTAAAACCTTTCCAATTTGTAGTGTGGTCTAAAAAAAAAGCTTTAGAGTATTGTGGCTTGCTAAATGTTTACCCGGTAGAGAACTTGTTTTGGCATACGTGCACTACAGGGAGAATACATATTTGTAAAAGGTCGAATATATTTACCAGCATTAAAAAAAAAATAAATACAGAAATTACTGCAAAGCAAGAAAAATATTAATATGTATAAATTGAAATAAAAACAAAATATTATATTTTTATTTTATAATTTAACCACAATAGAAAAAAATATTATTCTTATATTCGTAAACAAACAAATAGTACAATACAAAGTTTAATTTATCTTTGTTGTTATTTTATAAATCCAAAACAAAAGTTAACTACAATAACATATGTAGGCCACAGTAATTATTTTTTGCAAGTTTTAATCCTAAAACGTTACTCGAACTTTACAGATTGATAGATTTATGTGCCCTTGCATCACATAGGCACTTAAAATACTATAAAAAGCTGTCTACGCTTCTTTTATAGTAACAAATATACATATAGTGCTTTAAAGTACATTCATAAGTTTTTTTAAATACATTTTCTGTAATAAAATGTATTCTAAAACATTAAAGTAGAAAAATTTTTTTGTTTCCTTGTTTGTTTGCATTATATATTAAGGAGATTATTTTTAAGCACATAATCAAATTTTTTCGCATAATATTTTTTTCGCAAGTACTTTAAATTTCTTTGGCGTGTTGTTCAAACAAATGTTACACAAATTTACATTTATAAAATTTTGTATATTTATTTGTCAACAGAACTGCTTTATATACAAGTAATTATGCTTAAAAGTAAATTTCTTTATTCCAAATTAATGTTTTTTTTTAAAAATGTTATAACTTATGGCGTGCGTAAAAATATGTTCCTTACTTCTTTTAAATAGAGTTTGATAAGCTTAATATGTCTGTTTTTCCAAAATACGTAAAAAGTAACATATAAATTAATTCCGTTATGTTAAAATTCTACTTAAAGGCAGTGAAAAATGATATTTTTGAAAATTACTCTATAAATGGTTAAGGCAACATATATTGCTGTTTTTATCGCTGTAACAATAAATTAGACTATTTATAGAAGCGTTTTGCTTAAAGAATATTTGTTAACAATTCACAATTAAAAAACACCTTTTATGTACATATATGTAAAATCGAAGCATGTACGTATTTTAAGATGACGAAGCCCTACAAAAATACAAACTGAAATTTGGCCGGTCAAAGAGTCTTTAAGCTATAAAAGAATGTAAAAGAATTTTGGCTATTATTATTATTTTTTATCTAATTGTAATTTATAATATGGGCGTGTCTCTTTCACCGAAAAACGTTCATGTCCGAACCTTGGCTGAACTAAAATTCAAGGTTTGAGCTAGTTATTGACTTAATCGTATATAATGTTAGTACACAAATATTATTTGTTAAATAGAAACGAACAACAACACTTTAAAATATAAAAAGATCAACCTATTTTTTAAAACGGGCGCGGGCATCACCATTTATTTGCCGAAAGAGACACACCCTTAGATTTTTGCACTTGTGTAATCCTTAAAATTAGTTTTCAATATAACTTGCAAATACTGGCCTGTTTGTGAAGTTTTCAACAAATATATTGATTATTGGCGTAAAAGAGGCTTTTTGTACAGGAATGTCGAAATTTTGCATGTATAATGGGGAATAAAATAAAATGCCTTTACCCCATAATGGAGTTGATCGTTATTATTTTTCTAAAATAAGTATTGAAATTTTATGACGCTCGGATTACTTCACACAATTCAATTATTGTCTTAATATCACAGTTCTTTTATAAAAAAATACTCATCTCACAGTTATACTGTCTCGATGCATCGTGCTGTAGCCGCTTTTTTTTCTAAAACAGACAACCGCTCAAATCTGTTTTCTGTTGTCTACAAATAATGTAGATTGTAAATTAAAACATTGTCTTCTAGGCGCTGTTACACTTACGAGGGAGCGCCTGGTTTAAGGCGTCCTAGTTTAGAGCAAGTAAAAATAAAAGAAAGAATAAATGCATCTTAAATCTATATTTTAAACATGACATATAAAAAATTATTTCAAATTAGTTTATAGGTGGGGAAGTACATATATAAGGAGAACCCCTAACCGTTCAAAAAGTTTGCTTAAATAATACTTGAGACTTTTGTTTTTTGTGACATATTTTGTAGCAAAGTTGATCATTTTTTTATACTATTAAGTAAGGCAAGGAATTTAATGACTAAAACGCATTTTTTTCTACAAAAAAAACGCAAAGTTTGCACAAATATGCCCGTATGTGACAAAAAAAACAGATCACCTCGATATGAGAAAAGCCTAAAAAAAAGGCTTTTATGAACGTGTTAAATTTTAAATAATAGAACAGTTATTTTTTACGTGATTCCGTATTGACATGGTTTACCCTTTTCGTTATCCTGTGTCATATTTTCGGCATAAAAGGCAACAAAATATGCTCATAATATGCACAAATGTGCCCAAATATGCCCGGTCATAGAATTCCCCGCCCTACTAATAAGGCTTTTTTGTAATTTGCTTTTCTTCTTTGCCCCAGACTAGGATTCCTTAATTATGGCTTCCCGCAAATGTAGTAGCACTGTCCTATGTTTGTAGCTGTGATTTTTTCTTTGCGACACAGTTTACATTCTATGTAATTTGCGCATTTTTATTTGGAAAATTTTGGCACATTCGGAACTTAAAATTTACATTTTGCACAGGATGAAAAATAGAAAATATGGTACAAATCTGTAACTTATTTTCCCCATGAAGGCAAAAAATATTGCCATTACGGTAATATTCCATTTTTTTGACATCCCTGCTTTTGACTGCTTCTTAAAGGGATATAAAAAGTTTAAAATGGATAACAAATCTCTTATTGTTGTTCTTTTTTTTTCGTTTTTATCTACAATATCAGGAACCTCTTTATAAACGACAATAGGTTTACGCAAATAAATATAGAGTCTGCAATTACACGTAGCGACTTTAATTAAGTAAATCACAAAGTCAATAAAGAAAAGAAAGCCTTGAAAATAGCGTTTTAGGCTGTAATTACAGGGTGTTTTTACCGTTTTTATGGTTATATGAATTTGTGGCTTGAGTAATAAGGGGCTGTAGCTTTTAATTTATCTCACAAAAACAAATTTAGTGATTTTTTAAAATATTTCTAATTATAAAAAAAATTAAAATTGGGAAAATTGGGAAAAAATGTGTACAATTCCCAATTTTAAGAGGCCTGGTAATAATGTATATTTTTCAGACAATTATTAAATAAATATTTGTATCCGTGCTTTTAGAAAAAATATATTTTATTTTTCCACAATAAAAAACTATCTTAAATTATTATAGTGCCTTAATAAATTCTTTTTTACAAAAACTATTATATTATCTCAAAAATAGTATGTTTTCCGTAAATAAAATATTATCCCAAAAATAAAATATTTACCCAAAAATGTAATATATTTTGATTTTAGATAATTTCTTGCAACAATATTATATTATCCAAAAAATTATTAATTTTTCCAATAATAATATATCCCCAAAATAAAATAATATGCCCAAAAACCGTGACCAGACGCAATGTCCTATACAAAATGTCCAGAACAAAATGTCCTGGGAAAAAACTTCCTGGGCAACATTTCCTGGGAATAATGTCCTAAGAAAAATGTACTGGGGAAAATGTCCTGGGAATAATGTCCTGGGAATATTTGTCTGATAATAATGTCTTGGGAATAATGTCCTGGGAATAATGTCTTGGGAATAAATGTCCTGGGAATAAAATACCTGAGTTAAAACTCCTGAGACAAAATTTCCTAAGACAAAATGTCTAGAACTTTTGACCAGCCACGAATATTAGTAGTATTTATTACAAATTATAAAAAAAAAACAATTTCGGATTCTTAACAACACGCTACTGCTATTACAACTTTGTAGAGTATTTTATCACGTATAACAACCAGGCACGTAGCCAGAAACCGAAATTCGAAAAAAGAGGGGCCCCCAAACCTATTTTTTGTTAAAAAAAAAGAGGGGCGTTTTACAAAAAAAAACAATAAAAAGAAGTAAAACCTATTTCGGTTAACACAGAAGAATAAATGAAACGAACAAAACAAATAAATATTTTTAAAATGATTTATAATCATATAATTTACAAAAAAAAGGCGAAAAGGGGGAAGGGGGGCTAGGTACGGGGAACCCCTGTCCTACGGGCCTGATAACAACTTCAACCACTGAAAAAGCATGATAAATTGTATTCTTAACATTTAAATCGCTAAAACTTTACAAAATCATCATTTTTTTATATTTTTTGTGGTTTTTTTGTACTTTTTTT
>JAQFYM010004100.1:0-16501 GCA_034694785.1 Agrenia bidenticulata | reverse complement strand
TAAACGTCAATTTGACGTGTCCGGGAGCCAAAGGGTTAAAGAAAAAAGATAAAAAAAATGGTAAACCAACGTAAATGTTTTTTTAAAAAAAAAATTATAGATTAATTTTAAAAAATTTCCATTTTTTAAATTTTTTATTGCTCAAATTTTTTCCCCTAATTTTAGACCCCCCTTTTAATTCAGGCGCAGAAATTTTTGAGAGGGAAGGGGGGTTATAACCAGGGGTGGCACTCTAAATTTTTGTCAGGTGGGGTCACAAAAATATAAATGTGTTTTCGACATTATATTAAAGCTTTAAAGCGCAAAAACTTTGTTTTAAAAATTTTCTAAGGGGGTCAGACCACCCTTGACCCCCCTCATGAGTGCCACCCCTGGGTATATTTCCCTAACCCCCCCTAAATACGCGCATGGGATATGCATGAGAAATTTTTCATTTTTTAAAACATTAACCGAGAATATTCTCGCCCCTTAATTTTGGAAATTACCATTTGGAAATGTTTTTTTTTTGATTTCTTATTTTTTAAAAGTTTACCAAGTGCATAAGTTCCCAATAATTACTATATAAAACAAATATATATTTTTTAAAGAAAAAAATAAAAGGACTTTTGTAAGTTGAAACTTGTAAGAAAAAATGATCTTACATTTTTTTAGTTATATAATTTTCTTTTATTACCGTATACGTCTTGCGAAAACCCTGGTTTTTAGATATACGCTTAAGCTGATGTTGTTTTCTGATTAACATTTGCGTTTTAAGACTGTTTAAATAAAAATGATATACTACAATTATAATACATAGTGTTAAATTTTTGAATTATTTTTTAGTGCAAATAAACAATATTACAATTATTTTTATACTAAAAACGTGATTTTAGGCATTAATTATCGGTCATACTATCTGAATACATTATTTTTAATCATAAAAAAATCCGATATTCTTTTATGAACCTCAGAAATACAAAAATTAAATGCTAAACAATAACATCAACCCTTTGGACGTTTTTTGCCGTATAAATGTATTTATAACAGTTGCGATAGCGTGCTTTTATTAGACGTATATTAAAAAAATCCATAAAAAGAGTTTAAAGGTATCTTTGTACGAAGGTACACCGTATTAAAAAACTGTTCTGTAAAATGAATATCTTAATCGGTACGAAAACAAAAAATAAATGCTGCATATGTATAAATACACAATATAAATTGAAGGCGATACATGTACCGCCACTAAAATAACACAATACAAACAAAAATAAAACGTAAACGACTTTTTGGAAACTGTCGTGTTATATTAAAAAAGCAATATGTATCTTGTAAAACAAATAATCTATTTTTTTTGTACATTTTAAACTATATAAAAGTCAATTACACACACTCATTTTATATAAACATAATTTGAAAAAATGTAGTCTACTTATAAAGTAACCTTTGCAGTCATTTTACATATTTCTATCATATACACATTATTTTTCTGTATTAGAACAAGGTGTAAATTGCTGAAACATATTCTTATACCGAATACCGTTTAACATGTCAGGTCACTATGCGAGGCTTATAAAGGTCCTGGCAATATATTATAAAAAGGTATTTATAACTGTTTTTTTAATCATATAAGTTGGACTATAAAATTTATATAAAAATTATTACCTCAAATGCTTTACGTATAGGAATCTTAGTTTGAAAAGTTTTTGCATAAAAACACTACAGGACAGTACACAAAATGCTATAATAATACAAGTACTAATACACATGGCGATTCTTATGCTTATATAATGAATGGCCTTATTTTTTGTTTTTTTTGCATAATCTTTCGTGATTTACTCATATATAAAATTAATTGTAACGAAAAATATCTTAAAAAGATTATTCATATATATACCCGTTACCGAGAATATTTTCGAGCATATTTCCGACATTTTAGAAAGTAAGGAGTTGCCCATCCCTAGTCGCTTTGTTCTGTTGCCAATATGTCCTCGTCTATCGCATTTTATTGCACGCATGATATATCTGTAAACCATTAATATTTTAAGTATCTCTATCGTACTTTTATAATTTCTAGCCTTGTTATTTATATTAAATACCGTTTTTTTCATGTGCGTTGTATCATAAAGACACAAGCACCCGTAATAGTATGTTTTTAGATTATAATTTAGTAACAATTTACAAAACAATTTTAAAACTAAAAATCTCGTCAAACTAGTATTAATATGTTTGTTTCTTATACTTTATTATAATTATAATATAAATTATAGTTATTGAAGCAAAAAATTTACTATATAATAAAACTTTAATAATTCAAAAAATCAGTTACCGTTTTACATAAAACATAAACGAAAACGAAGGTCCGCATTTTTTTGTAATAAACAAAAAAACAGTTTGATATATATAAGACAATAAAACCATCTGCCAAAATATAGAAACTGCTGTATAGTTATGTTTGCTAATTTTTGTTTTGTGTGGTTTTTGTAAAAAACATACTGCTTATTATACTTAGCCATTTTAATAAATTATCGTATATTCAATCCGTTTTGATCAAAAAAACTGTTGTAATATACAATAAAAGAAAAAAACAATGAGGAAAATACTCCAATACGACACATAATAATATTACAATTTATCGTAATAATTTGTAATCCAAATAAATGAAATCTTTGTTTTTTTTTAAATACCTTATTAAGCTAGTTAAACCATATCCATTTAATAATAAAAAGTATAATCAAATAAACGGGCTCACAACATATGTATGGCAACAAATTATCAGTAAATTTTTGCTATTTCTGTCCTTTTATGCGTTTTTTCTATAGTATTTGAATGCATAACGCATAGATTAAAATGTTATTAAGTACAATACGGGTCCTGTATTAGATAAAAAAAAATCCAATAAAGTTTTTGTGTTTCTAATACACATATATATTAGTAAACCACAATTTTATGTTTAAAAAATCAACTCCACGATTTTTTAAAACACTTTATTCTATAAAAAACGTTATGTTTCGCATAAAGTTCTAGAAAAAATTAGCATTTATATTGTATATGCAATAAACTAGCTGCACAACGCCAATTAAATACTGCAATCTAGTTAAAATAATGTAAAGTACGTCTTACTTTAGTAAAAAAAAGCAAAAATAATGTTACGTTGTGTTATTCTGCTAAAAAAACCGAAAAGTACGTATAATGCATATTTGGCTCTTGGTTCTTTTGTGAGCAAAAAAAGCAAAAACAGATTTTATTTTGCTAATCCAAGTGGGCAACACTGACGATTTTGTCAATATGTGCGTGAAAATCACAAATAATAAAATCTAACCAAGTGTCTATTTTCAGAGAGATAACTTTTGAATGACGGGGCTGAAGCTCTTGTTTTATTCGATTTAGGCATTTGAAAAGATGATGTTTTATTTATATCAATTTTTTTTTATTACTTCTTATCTTATCTGATCTTCATATCCCTTGTTCCTATCTGTGATAACCAACTGTCTATCTATTATCAGGAAACCTGTTTGTACCAATAACTTGCTCTAAAAACTCCTTACACAGACCACGTACTGCAAACGACGCACCTCGTACATCTGTACTCGTAGCAATATACGAAATCTCTTTAAAAGCAGTATTTGCGCCCGAAAATGGATTTATAGGTTCTGGGGCAAAACTGGTACATTTGCTTTTTTAGCCATAACAAGTACAAAGACACAATTTTTTTATAATGATCTTAATGTATATACTTGAACCTCTTATGCATTTTGTTGGCTTTTTGTTTCCAAACTTTTTTTTTCGTAGCCCTTGTGTTAAAATTATCGTATTTGATTGAATAAAAAAAGCACCCTTAACTGCCAATGTTTTTTAAAACACGCTTTTTTTACAAGTTTTGGTTTATTTTATAGTTTGAAAATTATTTCCTTGTTTTGTAAAATAAAAAAAAAAACAAATATAAAATCATTGTGTTACATAAGGTAAAAAGAATTTACGAAAAAACGGTATAACTGCGGTAAAACAATAGCAAATATGCCTAAACGGTACATTACGCTGTAAAAGCCAATAAAATATGCAACTATCACATATTTGCAATCTATTTATACATTTTTTGCACAGCGTATACATTTCTGGGTCCTCAAATGGCAACTAAAGGCTTTTTATACGCGGTAATGATGTTTAACATAGATATAATTACTACATAAATATGATTGTCTCATTACATGCGCTTTTTAGTATTTAAATGTACTACTTGGTTTCGAAAATGACCTATTGTATAAATACATATAAATAAATAAAATATTCCATGCGTAAAACATATAAAAACATACAAAAAACCAAAAAAAAAAATTCAAAATTTTTAATGAACCAATTCTCTGCCTATTTTTACACGCAAGACAATTTACCCTGTATTTTAGTTAAAAGATTACAAAACCTTTTTTTTCTAATATAAGCATTATCCCTCAGTTTCGGTATTAAACTAAGATTAAACTTTGAAACGCAAAAATGATGACAACAAATTAAAACAAAATGATTTTTTAGATTTTATTTTGCATGGGTTTTTTCTTTTTAAAAACACTAAAAATAAAAATAAAATTTTACTAATACATTATTTTTTATTCTGTATTTATTGCATAATTTTCTGTTGTTTTTATGGATCTTTTTTTATAATTGTTAGAAATTTTGAGTGTTATGTCTGTAAATAACAGGAACTTTGTAATTTTGCTGTCAAATAAAAAATCCTTTGTTATTTGGGTTGTAAAAATGTACATTTTTCTTTGTTTCTTAACAAAGGGTACTTTGTAATTTAATCATATACAAAATCTAGAATACGATGTAGGCATTTTTTTACGTGAAAAGTTTATATAAACGACTAAACTTTTTTGCGTATGTTTACTACACATAATAAAACAAACCAAAAAAAACTATGATACTGAAGTAGTTATGCGTACTATTTTAACTGGTGCTTATTAAAAAATATTAATTTATATAGTTCTACTTAAAACTTTAATTACGGTAACTTTTTATTTATATATCAATCAAAATAATTACTTGTCGGTCGTAGACATAAAAAACAAATATTTATTTTATCAATAACGCAGCTTCTGTGTATTTTACATTTCTTTTTTTTGCGATTTTTTATGATTTCTCAATCATTATTTTTTTACCTTTAGGTAAAACCCGTAAAACGTTGCTCAAGTACAATAGAAAACATGTTTGTATGCACAAAATACCGACATGTTTACCCTTTTATCACTTTAAATTTTTACAAAAGAGACGGATACAAAGTGAAGATTGTTGGGCTTTATGCCTCTATTTAATAAATAATTGCGGTTTTTTTTTTGCGCTGTACACAGTGAAAAATTTATAATTTGCAAAGTTTCGTTAATTTTTACAAAATATAGTATTTAGTTCCAGGCAAACATAAACTGAAGAATTTTGTGAATTGCGAGATTAGAGCAGCTTTGAAAATGCGCTTAAATGCGTTTTCTAAAACGTGTTCTCATTACTAATTCTAAGGCGTATGAACACAATTTTGTTTTACAAAAAAGAACACTGTAGTTAGAAAAACAAAAAAATCAAAGTTTTTGGAAATAAAATATTATGAATGGTCATTTTTCCTTTTTTATTTTATTATTATTTTACAGTGGAACTTTTTTACACTAAAATAAAAGACTTTTACTGCAAGAGTACTCGAAAATATCTTATATAGGTAACTTAAATAATATAAATATATTTTTTCGTTTTATATAGTTATAGACATGCAAGTATATACACATTCTTGCGTATATATAAGCACGGTATATAAACGGGCTATATTTTGTATCCTAGATTTTCAAATGTATTGTTTTTGGCTTTTTTAGTACTATTACAAAACAAAGATATAATACCCTTTACATGCTAAACGTAAAACAGAGGTTTGCAGAGTATTTCCAAAAAAAGTTCTACAAAAACCTTATGCAAAATATTTTACTAAAAAAATTTGGCGCAAGTTTTTTCTCATTTCTGCTTATTTTGTATTTTTTTGTTTTTTACTATGCAATATTAACACTGAATTGTTTTTTAATTATGCGTTGAAAAAGTAAAAACATTGTTTTATATGTTACGAGACAATCAATTAAAGATTTTTTGTGTTTTTTTACCAATTTTAATATTCGAATGTGCTACTAGACATTTAATTATATGTTTTTTTTGTCAATTTTTCAAAAACATTTTTAATATAAAGAATAATTGTTTTCTTTATATAAAAAAACTGTATATGCTATGTGTTATTATTTTTTATGTATAATGTTGTATTATGTTGTATTATACAAGCAAATGTTTTTTTTTTGTTTCTTTCATTGCTTTTTTTTATTTATTTTTTGTTTTTATTATATTGTCTTTTATGATTTTATTTACTATATGTTCTTTTGCTTTATTGTTATTATTTTTAACATATTTTTGTTTCCTAATTTGCATTTTGCGGATTGGCATACGTTAATTCTACATTGACTAGTACAAGTGAATAATGATTATCAAGTGTTTTTGCATACTTTCGTGCGAATTTGGCTAAAACTTTAGTCCAAGTGTAATTAAGCTAGTTATAGATTGAAATTGGCTAAAATACACACTTTGATGATAGCACATCAACAAGGTTGTCGATTTTTAAAGATTCGATTTTTTTTTACAGTCGACCTAAATAGCACTACTTCCCTTTGTGAGCATTCTTTTATGTAATCAAATTCTTGCATCTTTTATGCATTAACATGTAATTTAAAAAGTAATTGAGCGCAACAAAGTGAGTAATAAAGGCAACCGAATTTGTGGTTGTTCAGAGGATTATGCGTATAAATGTACAAAAACATACAGTAAATGCATATCAAAAATATTAGACTATAAACTGGATAGGTTTTTGATCTTACAATATATATAGAAATAGTATAAAGAAACTAATATTTACGAATAAAATATTTAAATACACGTCAGCTATACAAGAATACCTTTAATACTACTTATTTACTTATTATCGTGATTAAGATTTGAATTTAAACTTATTTTTTATATCTTTACTTGTTGAAAGCGGACCTGCATCAAGATTTAATTTTTTTTATGTTTATTTTTCCCTGCTATCGGCACTACAATTGTATCATTTTTGGATTCATTACCACTTTCTGGTATATTTGTGGAATTTAGATTAGTATCGGATGACTGCATAACATCGTGCTGACCTAATTCTTCTTTTAATTTAGTTATTTGTCTATGAAATCGTTCTATATCTGCCATAATCTCGTCAACTCTTTTATTAATGCATTCCTGAAATTCATGAATTTTCATATATTGCCAATTCTCACTAAAGGGACGCGCAAAGAGCTCTTCTTTTAGCGCAGAAAAAATAACTCCTAGTGTTTAGCGGTAAGATATATTTTCTTTGATAATCAAATCCATATTCATTAAAATCAAAAAATGACTCATATAACTTGCACATTGTTTTATATGTTTCATTTATACAATATCCGCTAAAAAGAATGTACTTAGGTTGTCTATACTCATCAAAAAAAAGTTTATCTAATTTTTCGGCAAATTTTGTTGCATCTTTTGGTGATTTAACAAGTCCTAAAATTTTGTTAATTTTTTTTGCATAGAACGTCAAGGTCTCCCGCTTTGAATCTAGATAAATATTGGCCTTTAATGTAGATAAAGATCTTTTTCTGCCCTGTAATTATGTTTTAACTCTTCCAAATAACCTGCCTGTAACTCCCGCTCCAATTTATTACGAATATCTAGTGGATTTACTGCCAAAATATGCCCTTTTTGTAATTTCTCTACGTCGAGTTTACAGTTACGTATCAACGTTTTATACATATTTAAGGCGTTTCTTGTGCTTAGGTTTTTAAACTTTTGACGCAAAAAAGTCATAGAACAATATGAATTCTGTATACAGAATAGTAAAAATAGACCATTAGAAATCCAAAAATGGCACTTGTCGACTTTTGTATAGAGATTGCTTTACATGTGGTATAGTGCCTCGCTTCCACAGGTATTCTACTTAACTTGCTACTGATCAGAGTTGATTCAAATTTATGAGCAGAATATATTGCGTATTTAGATTTTTTATGATTGGGTAAAAAATAATTTCTTATATGCTTGTAAAACTTTGATAAGAAATGAGACTAAAAAATGATCTAATCAAAAAATAAAAGTAATAAAGGCAAAAATACGCACAAGAAATGATAAGATCAAAAATACCCAATTTATTACAATACATGAGCAATAATAGCTGATTATGCAACATAACCTATAAACGCCATCATTTCATAAGTTTCAAAACATAAATATATACAAGCGACATAACGTCAAAAAATAATAAATGCTAAAATATCAAATAAATTGACAGCCAACTAGGGATCGGAATAATTTGTTCAAATTTTAAATAAATATAAATGAGTAATAGGAAATGAATATAAGTACAAAAATATTTCTACTTATTGCTCTCAATATTATTTACAAACAAAAACTAACAAATTGCCGTTGCAAAATCTTGCTTGACTCAAATAATAGATTTCGCTAAGTCGTATTTAATATACAAAAACTGGGCACCCGATTTATAGTTACTTACTGATACATGAATGCCTTTGAATTAGATATTTTTGTTCTAGATTATTATGCTTCCTGTTCTTTGCTTTTAGTATACTCTATCTTTGTTTTAGGGATTATTCGAAATTTCAGTAAGAATAAATATGATGCATAATTTTTATAAAATTGTAAATACCCTATGATTCAACAATCGGAGCAATTAAGAACAGTTAGAAAATCTAAACACTTATCGATATATATATTATGTTTCTTTTTATAAATAATTTTGTGGAGTGCCGTCTCGCCGAAAACCATCTCGCCTATTTGTAAAAAAATTGATTAAGGGCGTGTTCAGAAAGTTTTCCATTAGAGATTTTCAGCCCAAATTTAGGGGTAAGAAATTCCATTGGAATAATTTTACCATTAGATTTTTTTTTAAACTTAATATTTATTTACCCATAAAAAAATTTTTTTCCATTGGAGATTTTTATGACCAAGGGAAGCTCCCTTGGTCATTTTTTTCTCCATTGAAAAACTATAATAAAAATTTTCAGTGGAAATTTTTTCCTATGATAATTTTTTTGCACGGCCGTAAATAATCAAAAAAAAATGATTCGAATAAACTGGATGACAGGGCTCCGGAAAAAAATAATGACATCTACCATATATGGCCATACAATATATAGCCATTATGGATGGAAACATGTTTTATATAATTTCTCCATATTTCCATACCCCTTATAGACAAAAGAAAATATGAAAAAGTAACTTTTTATAATAAAAGCTGAACAAACCAGTTAGATTTCGGACCTCAAATATAAAAAAAAACAACTGGAAAGAAAAAACTGTGACGCAAATTTTTTAGTTCACGTTAGATGTAAACATTCAAACTGGCTTACAACTATGACTTCGGCTCTTCGCTCAAATTGACATAGTAAATTGGAAGTCTTATTATTTTTATAAAAATGTGATATTAGCGTATGTTAAGATACAAGGCGTGTAAATATTTTACGTTTAAAAACGTTGTTTACTTGTTTTTGTTTTTTTTTGGTAAGACTCCAAATTATAAGCGTTGAAAATAGCAAGGGGTTATAACTTTATATTAAATATAATACGAAAGAAAAGCCAAAAAAATTAAACTATTTTCTAATACAAAATTGCTTTTAATATGGAAGTTTAATTACGGCCATAATTATCTGCATAATAAAAAAGGGTACATATTATTGCCACACTATATGCTGCAGCCCTGTTTGACTTTATTTTTTTACCGCCAAAATTATAAAAAAAAATGCTTACGTGTTTATTGTTAGTATTTAATTACGTTTTACATATTTTCATACAAATGTTGCTTACCATTGCATTTTTAAAATTATACATGGTAATTTCCATTTCGACCCAATATACCTAAACCCATTTTACCCAAACCCATTATACCCAAATTCATTTTACCCAATAATATTTACCCCTCCTTATGGTTGACTTTTATTGGTCGACGAGTAACCAAGCTGGTAACATACCAATATATACAAACTACATCTACAAAATTCATAAGAAAGGATGAGGAGAAGTAAAGTATTGGAGATGCAGCAGTAAAACATGTGAGGCGAGAATGAGAACAAATAACACAAATGAAATTGAAATTAATGGAAGGAATGAACACCCGAACCATGCTGAAAAAAGAATAAAAATTAATTTAAGACCACCATAAAACAAATTATAACTAGTGAACCCCGCCAGACAGCCAGCATAGTATATTATTAGCAATACAGAAAACATGGTAGTTTTATAACAAGAAACCGAGATTTAATTTGCCGGCTTCCGAGCTTTGACAGTATGAGCACGAATATTAACAGGTGAAAGGTAGACAGCAATCCAAATAGAATCATATTAACGGCCGATGAATTTAGGCCTGAAATTCTAAATCATGTAAACAATGGATTAATACTTATTTATCACGAGTTGCCGGTTCAGCCAATTTAAATAATGAGCGAAAGGCGATACATAACCAGATTAATCTTTCATAATAAATAAAAGTTAATAATTGATGGAACTTTGTAATCATCTTCGGATGATTTTAAACAGTTATACATAATTCATGGCAGCTGCAGTGAACAGTCATTCCCAATGACTTATTTTTTTGAATGGAAAGACAGAAGTACTATATAAAAAAGTGTTTAATATTAAAAAGAATTATTTATTGGTATATGAAATTATTTTGAACCCGTTTGTAATTTAAATTGACCTTGAAGTTGCTGTTTATAATTTTCTTATCATAGTATTTTCTCAGTCCACCATACTTGGCTGTTTCTTCCATTTTGGTCCAACACATTGGAGGAAACTAAGCAATCTGGGTCTCCGAGATACGTAATGTAGGAATATTACATATATGGAAAGCGTAGAACTTATATCAGCCTTGCCATTAATCCCGACTGAATACAATGATTATTGCTGGTAGTAGGGTGTCCAATTTTCTGCAAAAATTTTAATCCCGGGAGTTGAGATTTAACAATAAATAATCCCGGGATCCGGTACTTTTCCGGGACTAAAACGGTACTTAAATACGAAAAAAAATAGCAATTTTTCCGGGGGCGGTCGTGTAAAATGGGGTAAAAAAACAACTTCAATGATAAAAATAACTACTATGGATTGAACTTAACCAATCTGTAAAACAGCGCTTAAAAAAAGATTTTTTATGCATAATACAAGTAAATTGTGTCATGTAAATATGTTTTGGACATATAAATTTTCGCACTTTTGTTATACAGTTAAAAGCAAAAGAAACCACCTATTAAATATTTTTAATAGTGTTTTTTTTTATACTTTAAAATGTTTTGCACGAATATGTTTTTGCGTATTAAGGCAGCTGTTTTTAGATGTCAAAGAAAATTATAACTAGAATTTAACAAAGTTTTTGCATACCTTATTTCTAAAAAAAAAAAACTCGGGATTTGAGACTGAAATTCAGAATTTTAGTCCCGAAATTTTAGTCTCAAATCCCGGGATTGGACACCTTAGCTGGGAGTATATAATGAATTTATGGCTAGAAACTATGAGTATGAGTAGATGAATTATACAAATATGCGAGACGAAATTGCATTTGTAACACCCGGCGTCTTTTTAGAAGGACAGTAAAGATTTATTCATTGTATAACAAGAGGCAGAACTAATAATGCAGCTAAAGGGTATCGCTCCAAGCTAAACCGGACACTTAACCGAACAAATGTTTTAATTTCCGATGTGGAGGATGTAATAAAAGAAATACGTGTTTGTAATGAAGTCTGACCCATGAGGCTTTTAAATGGATGTGCGATCAAGAAAAGGAAACGGGTATACATCGAACAGGATTCAAAAACATACAAGGCTATGGAGTTACTATAATAATGGTGCTATAAGCATTTTTGAACCTTTATACGGGGCAAAAACCTCTATTAACTTAATATCTAATACAATATAATATTATTATTTTAAAAAGTGCATAAATTTTACTTTTCCCGCCTAAAATATATTTTTGGGAATTTTGGGTTTGGTTATTTTGGGTCATAACCATAAACCAAAAACACTATCGTGTTGAGATAACTAATAATTATTAGTTCCGCATAAAAAAAAATCCGACAGTAAAAATTATAATAAATGTAAGACTTTTCTTTGTCTCGCAAAATATAAGACTAATAATAAAAGTTATAAACTATAAGTCACCACAATCATGGAAATATATAAGACACTATATTTAAAATCAAAATTGCGTTAGTTTGCGCAGAATTATATTGCTGAAAACTTCGCAAAAACTCCACACGCAATTTATCAATAATTTATTTAGGAACTTTAAGCAATTTTCTAACTGCGACCATCAAAATATTTGCGAGATCGCATCTTTGATTTATTGAAACTAACCATACAAATGAAATACAAATTTAGAGACACCTGCACTAGTTTAAAACAAATTTTTTTATAATGGCGAAATTTTTTATTACTGAATGCCAAAATCTTTTGTTTTAATTTTGGATTTACCTTATAAAATGATTTTGATTTGTTTCTTCAGTTTATAAGAATAACGTAATGCCATACAATATACAAGATCTATTTGGATATTACTTTTTAATCGTCTATAAATGATTGTAAAAAAGTTAGATTAATCATAGATAATATAATATTCAATACTTTGTATTGGTTTATATTGGCTTTTATACAAAAACCAGAAACTATTTTAACGCAACATTTATTATTTTAAATAACAGTTTAGATAACCAACATATAAACACTAAACCAACAACTGTCTGTATTGACTTTGAATAAGCCTTAATGGGAATATTGTTGCTATAATTTCCCCATACAAGACAAAAAGCTTTTTTTTATTTTGAAAAAACGATTTGAAGAAAAATACAAAATATAGAATAAACATCTTTTTTCATTTGATAATTTCTGCAATGGGCTAAGCAAATTTGTACTTTACCACTAGTATCAAATACAGCTATAGTGTTTTCCTGGAAATCAATTTTGCTTTTCAAGTATTCGCTCCTGAACAAGTATCTAAATTCTTTCTTTATGTGGTTCAAACTGTATCAATAACAGGCGATTAATTCTTAAAAGAAAAGTGTTGTTATTTTTACGAATTCTGAGAAAGAACATCCAATACACATGATAGATTAATCCATACTGAATCAACGTTAATAGTAGGAATCACTACCCCTCATCAAATTAAATTTGATGCGATCAGATCAGTGATCAAAAAATGTAGAAATATCAATAAAAAATGAAAAATTTTAAAAATAATCAAAAATGATCAAAAAATATAAAAAAAAGAATTAAGAGAGATAAAATGATTATAAATGATTAAAAATAATCAAAAATAATCAAAAATAATCAATAAATTAAAAATGTTTACAAAACACAAATTTTACCGTTAAATTAAAACAAAAATGATATAAAATCAAAAGCAATTAAAAAAACAATAAGAAAAAATGCAAAAGTGAAGATAAAAAAATTTATCAAAATAAAACCAGAAAAGAAACAATTTTATAAATAAATAAAATTCTAAAACTACAATGCTTTTAGGAGATTTAAAATTATTGTAGAAGATGCGCGAAAAAACCGTTGATTGTTTTATAGTGAAAGTATTTATAAATGTCGCGCGCCATTATCGTGGCATGTGCCATTTCAATGACAGACTAACGTAAACAGCAGTTAGTAAAAATTACAAAATGTACAAAAAAACATTGTAAAGCATATAGTTAACTTACAAATTACAATATTTTTAATAATCAACAAAATATCAAAAACTTAAAATTTTTAAAAATCGTTAAAAATGTATAGAAAAACTTTTACTGTAAAATTCTTTTTAATTTTTATATCAAAAATACTTAGTTAGTTTTTACTTCGAGTTTTTACAATATTTCTTTCCTTTTAAAATTACTATTTTTAGGCCTGATGTCAAAGAAATGGTACATGTCATGAAAATGGCGCGCGACAATAAATTTTTATGCATAGCTGCCCATATTGCACTAAGAGCATACGACTAAATATATAAGCACTCGGGTAACGGATATAGATAGAAATTTATCGATAAATCAGCAGGATCATAGCCTGAAAAAACTCTTTCGCTTACATCAAAAACAGTTTTTATGTAAACAGCAACCTTAAATTTAGTTACTAATTTATGAATTTTACTGTTTTAGAGCACAAACGAGTCTGCGCGCTAAGCTTTTGTAGAGACCGGGGCTTCGCCACATGCTGTAAGACAGAGGTATAGTTTTTACCGTGATGTCTTTAGCTGGAAGCTACTCCAAAATCCGATTCTCTTTGGTGACGCAGACAAAATTGTGCAAATCGACGAGTCTCAAGTCGCAAAATTAAAATTCATACGTTGGAAGCATGGGGCAATATAGGGTAAGGCATGGTCTTTCGCATTTATGGGATGCCGGCCCAATTCGTCCCGAAAGAACTTTTCGAAGAACGTACTCAAGCTACTATTTTCCCAATAATGCAAAGAGTTGTTTTTATCAAGTTATTGTTTGGTCCGACGAGTTTGCCACCTATACAGGAGGTTCAAATCGTCGGGTGGAAAATCCTACCCCCCTTGCATGATTGTGGCCTTTTACACACGCTGTTGTATGCCATAAGATGGATTTGTTAATAGGGTGACAGGGGCACATACGAATGGCATTGAAAATATGTGGGGAGTGCTTAAAAGTAAGTTTAAAACAATAAAAGGGGAACAATGTGGGATAACACTAGTCGTCTTTTTTGCGGACGAGTTTGTGTATAAGAGGAGATATTGCCAAGAACGGGATTCATTTGATGTTATGATTGAACACCTGACAGAGTTTCCACGATAATTAAAAATCAATGCAATCAATTTTTTTTTTGTTTTCTTTACATATTATCTTTGTTATTGTTTGTTATAATTGCTATTGATTTTTATATCTTCGTTTTATTGATTTTATCGGTACATTTTGTGTTTTTTTTCATTTTTAATGTTTGTAATATTTTTCATCATTTTTAATTATTTTTACTCATTTTAAGTATTTTATATCACTTAATTCTTTTTTTTTATATTTTTTAATCATTTCTTATTATTTTTTAAATTTTTCATTTTTTATTGATATTTCTACATTTTTTGATCACTGATCTGATCTGATCGCATCAAATCTGATTTGATAAGGGGTGGTGATTCCTACTTATTATCGAATCAACACCAAATAAGAATAATGGAATATTAACTTTTAGGCTTGTGTTTTTGTCAATTTTAACTCTGCTTTGACATTATACTCTCACGGCTTATAAATAGTGTACAAATAAATCTGTAAAGAACTTATTAATTAAACAAGATTTTAAGTTGCGTAATTTGTAGGCTTATTATATTGGAACATGCATAAGTTTTTTTGTTTTTACATGGTGTAAGCATTAATTAACAGCATGTTTTAATTCATTGTATTTTTCTTATCATGATATTTTTTTAATCAGAAATCAATTTTCGGCGAGATGGTTTTTGGCAAGTTGGTACTGAACCGTTATTACCTTTCGATTTTGTTAAAAAGAGACAATTTTAAGTCGTTAGAAAAATTACAAAAAGGGATTTATGTAATTGTATCTACTAAGTTGCAAAATCTTTTTAAGTTACAAAAAAATGCAATCATATTGCGTTTTGACAAAATTAAAATTGATTATAATAACTTTTCTGGACACGCCTTTAGTGTAAAAAATATAAAATTAACTTAGAACAGGTCCAAGTATGAATATTTATTTTTCCCGCCATAATAAACATAAAAAGACAATTAGACAACAAAAAATGCATATTGAGCATACGCCTTCCAATATAAATATATAGAAAGGAACATGGCGATGATCAAAGTAGCAAACACGATTCTAAAAAGGTAAATTTTACAACAGATAGAAGGAAATAGTAACATGTAGACAGTTATACGATTGCGTTTTAATAGAATTGAAAGGCCGTGTAAATTACATAAGATTTTACTTATAAAAAAATTACTTTTTTTTCTAAAATTTTTTTTTTTTTATCGGCGGTAAAAATTTTTTTTTACAAATAAAACCTCTTAAAATAAAATATAAAGCTCCTCATAAAAAAACTAATTGCAAATACCGAATAAAACAGTCGTAGAATAGTAGCGCGTAAATATTAAATATTAGAAATAAGAGAAGTTAAGATTTGAAAAGAAAAAAAATAAAATAATACGCATAAATATACACAAAGAAATTTTTTCTGTACATTTTATATAAAGATATTCAGGTGAATTGAAAATGGACATTTACGTCATTTAAAAAAATGGCATGTCACCATAAAATTTATATTGATACTCAATGATACTTTTCTAAATTATGAATACCTTTTTCATCTAGAAGTGGTTCCAGTAATTTTTGAACCGGGAGTTAGTCAGTGTTGTTTGAAAAAAGGCACGAAAGATAATTTATGAATGTTTAAAACATTTTTATAAAAAATTTGCCATTTGGATAATAAAAATCATAAAACTCA
>JAQFYM010004099.1:0-16502 GCA_034694785.1 Agrenia bidenticulata | reverse complement strand
ACGACAGGTTTCTCAAATTTTAGGGGGATAAAAATAATAAAAGTAAGTAAAGTAATGAGTAAACCAACAAAAATAGCAAAAAAGTAGTCAGAAACAAACTCCCTTTACAAGCGGATTTATTTTTTCTGTTTCAAGGGGGGTGGATGCGACTGGAGTTTTAATAAGTATTAAGTAAAATGTTAAATAAATATATAGGATAGCCCAGGGGTTCTCAACCAAATATTTTAAATGTCCCCTTTTTCAAGTAATTTAATTCCAAAGAGCCCCTTTAAATATTTATTGGTAAACTGAGAAATGCAAATCAATTAACAATTATTTTTAATTATTTGTCTTATTTGTTGAATTAATATCCTCCAATGCAGTCCTAGTTATACTGTGACCCACCCGAAATTCAGATCCAATCTCTTTAAGTGATGTTCGATGTTTTGTTATAATGTTATTAAGATTTGAAAACACTGACTCACATGCATAGATGGATCCACTTTGTACTAGTAAATTTAGAGCTACTGCAGATGTAGATGGATATTTGACTCCATATGAAATCAATAAAATATCAGCTTGCTTCAAAGAATGAAATTCAACCTGGGATTCAGCATCATATTGCAATGATATTATTTCTGATTTATCATTACTTAAAAAATTCATCACTTAGAGTTGAAAGGTCAATAAATGGGTAGTAAATTTATTAATATTTGTCGTATTCATTTCCTAAGTTGGGAAATATTTATCAATACCATCAATACACGCTTGTTAAATATTAGTAATATCTTTTTTAAAGTCCATTCGATTCATGTTATCTTTTATGGAAGCAAAAGGACTAAAATCATTTTTTCTTATACAATATAAATTTAAAATACAATTATCTCTCATGTTTAAAAAGACTCCCCATAACTATATAAATGAATTATCTCTTCCTTGGAGTCTTGTGTTAATAGTATTAAGATAATCATAGAAATCACATAAAAACAACATTTTGGCTATAAAATAGTCATTATTAAGATAATCAATAAAAGTTCCTTATATTATTTTGTTCAAAAAACGCTCTAATGGTTGCAAGTTTTTCTACAGCTCTTTTGAATACTCTTCCGCGGGAAAGCCATCTTACATTATTATGATAGAGAAGGATTTTTACATTATTATCAGTCTCATTTGAAATTTCTTTAAATATGCGCTTACGCAACGGACTGCCGTTAATGGTATTTATCATATAAAAATGAATATTTGACTCTTCATCAAACATTTTTGTGCATTTTTTGACTGCTAAAATTTGCCTATGGATTATGCAATGAGTGGCTGTAATTCTATTATTTTTAGTCTTTATATGTGAAATTGCGCCGTTTAACTTACCAGTCATCGTTCCTGCTTCATCTGTACATATTCCAACGCACTTTTCCCATGTTATATATTTTTCGATTAAATAATAATTCACTAAATCAAATAAACCGCTCCTGTGGATGTTAATTTAAGCTGCCTACAAAACAGAAATTCATCTTCAAATTTATAATTATTTAAATATTTTACATAGCATAAAACATTATTTCGGCCTGATTAATCATGACTATCATCTATTTGTAAACTGTAATATGGGGATTTAAAAACTTTTTTACAAACAGTTTTTTCAATATTATATGAAATGTGTTTTATTTTTCTGGCGATTGAATCATTAGAAATATGTATTTTATGTAAAAGTTGTGTATTATCAGCTCCAAAAAAAATCTCGACTACTATTAATATAGCATGAAAAATCATTTTTTTCGCAATATTAGGGGGTTACATATTTACTGCTACTAGTTCTGCAATATTTAAACTTGCCAAATTACACTTATAAGCTATTGAATCCTTACCACTGTTTTTATGCTAGATATTTCTAGTAAGTATTTCTGTATAAAGATTGTCATAAAATTCTTTGTTATCTTTTTATTATTCTTTTCATGAAAGGTATTAAGATGCCCTTGGACTTTATTTGCTGCCGGCCCTGATTGCGTTCCGTTTTTTTTTGCAAAATAGGCATAAAGGTATTTCGAGGTTATTTTTATATAAAATATAAAAATAAAAGTATAAATATAAAGGACTGTAATATCTTATCTTCTCGTTTTTAGTCGATGCTTGGGTTTTTTCTAAGTTTATAGTTGATAAATGGTGATCTGAAAACATGTCTATAAAACTTGTTTGTGCACATGATACATCATTAGATTTTAAGTTTTGTTTTTCAAATGTATTTCTTTGGCTGGTTTTAAATATCTCATTCACAATGAATGCCTTTTTTGATTTTGGAAGTAAGATGGAGCTATAAATTTTTAAACAAATATGGGTTTTGTAGTAACTTTATAGATTTTAATCTGCGACGCATGTTTATATAGCTCGCGTATATCATTTTTACTATCATTTTGTTGTTCCTTCGCTATTCTCTTCATTTTGTTATTTGGCTCGATTTGGGGTCGGTTAAACTATAAACTGACGCACAGAGAGCCCATTTGAAAAGCCCTGGAATAGGCAAATGTTACAGAACTTCTTTAGAAATACCTTTACAGGTATTTTGGAAAATTTATATTTTTATCAAATGTATCGCGCGTTAGGTCAAAATCGTTATGTTGCGGAATGGGGTTTTTATAATTAATTTCATATAGATTGCACTAAAATTTTACTAATATGCATTTGAAACATATAAAATATAGGGTTTTTTTTCAGGCCCTTATAATAATATATTAAATGAACAATATATAGTAATATATTAATATAATATAATATATTATTTTAAATTTAAAAATATTGTTAAATATTGTTCTTTTTTTTTACCCATGTAAGAGAACAAAAAGATTGTAGATTTGTTTTATACAAAAGACAATGCTACAAAATAAGAGTGTAGCTGTGGAGTTAAAAGACGCGTAAATGTAATAAACCATGGATATTTAAACTTAATCTCGCATATAAAAGACAAACACATGTAACAGAGTATACTGCAATACAAAATTCATCAACTAATAATACTACCTTATTGCATTTTTTCATTCAGATTTACACACCAAAGGTTAAAAATATCTATGGATGGTTGGATTGGGTAGTTGTAGAATATTAACCGATTTCATTTAGCGAAAAAGACAGCACGCGTGCCTATACTAACTTACGACCCATATCTAGAAATACATTTATGAAATATGCTTCGACCGTAAAGGACGCAATTACAGAAAGAAATTACTAGCCGTCTTCCAAATAAATTTGCATTGTCGTTTGATAGTTAAACATGTGGAACAAAATATTTTACATGTGTCTTTTGATCATTTCCAGAAAGCACTGATAGGTTTTTATTGAGATTTCAAACTTCTGAAGATGAGACATCCTACTCAGCAGATTCTTAAATAAATTATTTAAAAGAAACATTAGAAATTTATGGAAAAAGTTTGAATAATATATATTGTATCATTGGCGATAATTGCAGCACAAACAACGCCATTGGTAATAAGATTAATGTTAATTTAATTGGCTGTTATAGCCAAAAAGTTTAATTTAGTTATAAAAATTTATTGATATAGCCGGGTTAGGCGATTTGATTGAGAAGATTGGAACATTAATGAGCAAATACAAGACGTTAAAATATGCAAGAATTTTTAGAACAAGAACAAGATTATCAGCATCACTTGCAGTTAAAACAAGATACTGTTCTAATTTTTAAATGGTTAAGAGATACATAGAGATAAAAATTCATTTTAGTATAAACGATGATAAGAAATATACATGGTTTTTATTTTTAACTGCCAGAGAAAACCTTGAGTGGATCAAATGAACAATTTATTTGAGGAGTTCGAGTCAGTAGAATATGCTTTGCAACAAGAAAAAGAAAACTTGAAGCTAGCTAAAGATTTATTTTGTAAAGTCTGCAATAGTTATCCACGGATGAAATTCTATCTTGCTGATTCAGCACAAATTTATACATGCCCAAAATTCGATACAGGAATATATAAAGTAATGAGTGCAATGGAAAACCAAATGGATGAGGATACAAAAACACAATGCAAAATATGCACTTAAGACACCATTCAGCAAAGTGAACAGACGGAGCAAAATAATGTAGGATTAGTATCGCCGAAAGAGTAATGCGAATAAGCAAGTCTGACGATCTGAAAAGCTCATGTTACATCGATTTAAACTGGATAAGTCCAACAAACAATAATTGTGAAAGGCTATTTAGTATGGCCGACCTAGTAATAGACGGTAAAAGAATACGTATGCTAGATGACAACTTTGAGACATTAGTAATGTTAAACTGCAATTGATTCCTCTGGTCAATAAAAACTAAAAAAGAAATAATAAGCATGAAATAATTCATGAAAAAATCGCTTTAAAAGGATTTTCTTAGATATTAATTTCTATTATAGCATGTTTTGTGCTTTTGACCTATATTTTAAGTGTGTGTTATTGTACGATGACGTCTTTATGGTTGTGTTTTCACAAAACGATCAAAAAACTAGGATTACTGTTTTTTATCGCAAATATAGGGTTTAAAAGTCTTAACTTATCTAACTTTATTGTTTAATTTGCATCCATTCTAGATCTATAACATGCAAATAAATACTGTATAAGATGTCATTTCTTAAACTGATAGACTATACGTGTGCATATTGACGAGATCTCTATGATTCTGTGCTTAAAAACTCGTTTTAGCATATTTTACGCATTTTTGTCGGATTTTACAGACGGCGCGAAATATGCTTTAAACCTGTGTTTTAATTGTGCGCAAGACACAACAGTTATATGAAAAAAGACTTGTGTATTATTTGTATCTGCCAGGTAATAGTTGTGTGAATTATAAAAAACAGCAGTTTATAAAGTAGCTCTCATAAGATTTTTTTGTGTAACTTTTAGTGCTAAATAAAAAAACGGAAATGCCAGCTACATCGTAGTAATATTTCTTTCTTTTTACGCCATGGCAAATTTAGCTATTTTTTTTCATCGTTTATATTCTTTTTTTAAAACTGGAACCAGGTTTTCAGGGGGTGCTGTTTTTTATTTTATAAAATTCGGCGTGTTTTAGATAAATCTATACATATATAATGCTCAAAATTGCGGACATCGCAATCATACGTATTATTAAATCTAATTAACTATTTTAGCGCAGTTAATACTATGTAAAGATATGCGTAATTTTTAGTACTTCGCATGAGATACAACTACATTTAAAAATATTTTCAAAAATATCATATAAAAAACTGCTTTCATTACATACATTTAATTCTTAGCAGTTTGAAAATGTACCTAAATATATGTTTTGTATTTCTAAATGTAGATTCAGCTTATTAATGACAATTACAAGTTTTTGGCCGACTAAGCATAAAACACTTTCTTTTTTCAAAAGATGTATATATAAAAAGCATTATGCGTCCTAAGTGACATAAATAAATAGCCGACGCAGCCCAAATGCTATAAATTTGTATATTTAGTCTAGTTGAAAAACATAAAGCGTTTATTTTCGGGATTAGTAGTTTCAATATGTTATCTTGATTTTTGTTGCGTTTCCTTGCTAAAATTTTTTTTTTATGCTTAAAAATTTTTTTTTTTGCATTTTTATGCATAAAAGTTGTTTTTATAAAAAAAGGGAATTCCCCTTGTAACATTTTATTATTATTTAATATATTATTTTTGTTAAAAAAAAAACAATATAATAATAATATAATATTGAAAGGGTCTGGTTTTTTTTAAAAATGCAACCTTTCCTTATTAATAACGCAACTTTTTTTTGGCCCTCTTAAAAAATCAATTTTTCTTATTAATAACGCAGTGTTTAATATTAATACCGCAATACGTTATACTCAAAGTGCAATGTATTTCATAAACTGTTTCTAATGCCCCTAAGGATAGACAATAACAAACGATAATAGGGCTAATATGCAAAATGCATATAACAGTGTTTTTCATTGTAGATCTGGCAAGAATAAAAGATGTCATAGATTAACTGTAGATTTTTTTTGCCGCATCAACAACCGAGAGCCGCGTGGAACGCAACACAGTAGGCCAAAAGAAGCTTCATAGGCTTTTTAATACTAAAGAGAGACCATAAAGAAGTATAAAGATGAAGAATCTACAATTTATTACAAATATCAGATAATATTATAGTTATATGGAAAAAGAGTAAGCATTGCATCGATTAAAAAAGTTATGGCCTCATTTAATGTAACCTTAAACCTACACATCCTATCCCTGAAAGAAGAGACAATCAAATAAGTGTTGATCTAAGAAGAAATTTAATACCTAAATTTTTTTGAAAACTTTTTTTGAAATGGATGGTAGTAACATTATGTGGTTTTGCGAACTAGGGTTTCATGTCTTAATGCGCAGCATGTGAGGATGATCCCTAAGAGGCACAAGAGAAACCCATAATGGTCCAAATATACACACAAAAAAATTGAATATTTGTGCAGTGATGTCGAACAATTAAGTTGTGATGTTTCACCAAGCAGATGGTGTTTTTACCGAAACACAACCCAGTACATATATTTACAGTTTGATAGCAACATTACAAAGAATGGAAAATCAACCCATATTTTTTAATGGATAACGGTTTTTTCTATAAAAAAATGCAGTAATAGCAAAAAAAAGTGATGCCGGTCATTCTGTGTTGTTTTTGCATTTTTTAACTATATTCAAATGCAATTGAGCAGCTTTTGTGTAGTAAAAACAATCAGTAAAAAATCTAGAGACCACCCAGTGAAGATGCAATAGCTAAACTTGACATTAAAAGTTGGTCAAATAACCGAGGCACACTGCACTGCTTTTTATCGACGTATGCGAAGCGTTTATTTACGGTGTTCTAACAATGAAATAATTACTAATATATAAATGTAATCGAAAATTGTTCTTACTTAAATGTTTCTATTGTAAAATGCATTAAGTAACATTTAGAGATTTTTTCATTCTTGTTTTAATCTTCTATTTTAGTGTAATAAAAAATTAATATATTGCAATATAAATGAAAACAATTGCAGTATCAATGAGAAAACATTGCGTTATCAATGTGAATTTTTTTTTTTATAAATGGGTTTAAAAATAAGTTTCTGTTTTTTTGTGAAAAACTGCATTCTAAATAAGCAACCCTGCATATACAAAAAAAAAATATTAAAGTAAACAAAAATGATAAATAAGGAGGAAGAAAATCTGGGTTTATGAGTTTTTTATAATATAAAATGAACAATTTATAACAAAACAAAAAAAAAAACACGTAAAAACAGATTTTTAGCACCTAGAAATTAACCCGCCAAATCCAAAAGAGCAAAAAGTAATAAATAACACTATATTATATTTTTATAAAACACGACAATAGAGACAGATATATTTGATTTTGTTATAAAATAGTCAAAGCATATATTAATATCTGCTATGTGTAGAAACCTTAATTTTCTTCTCAAGTATAAAAATTCATAAAAAAAATATGCCTTTTGGCGTATTCATACATTTTTTTTCCGCAAAATAAATTCGGAAATAAAAAGTGGCTAATTTCTAGCAATATTACTTTTTCTAGAACGAATTTAGGTTTAAAGGTGAGACAAAACATTTTTAAAAAATTGGTATGATATCCTCTTACATATAAAAATTCTAGTAAATATTCTTATCTCACAAACAAATGTACTTGTTACAGAGAAAGGATATGAAGGGTGTCCATCTATCATAAAAAGACAATCTGGGCGTCCACGTCTAGCATAAAGAATAGAATTGGTTGCTATTTTTAGATTAGGACGATTTATTCATGAATCTGTTAAAAAATCGTGTTTCAACTGCTTTACCCTCGTATACATCACTATAAAATATATCATATAATAGGACAAGTTTACTTCCATGTCTATTTTGACATCGACACTCGTAGAAATTTAAATATTCTTTTGTCTCTCCAATACTATTTACATCCCGGGTCCAGCGATTTATCTGAAAAACCTCTTTTTGCAGGTGATAGATGAATGCTCGGAGACAGCGGAGGAAATCTTACGAGCATGGTATTTTATGTAAAGAAGCAGATTATTTATTACAAGAGGATATAATTTAGGTTAAGTCTAAAAAAGGTTTAACGTGTATCACATAAGAGCATGATAATTGCCAGCGTATATTTTATGATAACATATATATTGAATTATTAGCATTTTCTTTTTTTTAATTGTGGTTTTAGTTCGCGACACAGACACAAGGTTTTAGTGGTAGATTTTTACACTTTGAGACAAGACAAAAGGGGTCAGCATTTCAGCTTGGAAGACAAACAAAAAGCTGCAGAATGCAGTAATGATCTCTATAGCGAAAACCTTTATAGCGAAACAAATTGTGCATAAACGTTTACAAGTAAAATTTGTTATGTGAATGACTTCATATGCAAAATAATTGGACTTTGTAAGCTGGAGTTAGTCGTTTGGCATTTTTTCAGCACTTATATGGTATTATTTGTCTGTAATTCCCCTAAAGTGAGAACGCGAATTTTCTTGTTATAAGACAAAGTATAAACATTGTTTAATGGAGAAATACAAATGCTGAAAAAATATACGTTGTTTTGCTAGACAGAGAACCAATGTATATGGTAAAAACTTTTAATAAAACCTTAAATTCATTCTTTATCAGTTTAAAGTAATAAGAAAGTGTTTTCAATAATACAAAAAAAATAATTTATTAACAAAAGTCAGTCGTTTTCAGTGGCGTAGCCAGGATTTTTTTTCAGAGGGGGCACAAAAAAATAAATGAGCTAGAAAGACAAGAAAAAATATTTTTTAAATATTGCAAAAAATTTTAAGAATTTCTGAAAAATGCAAAATTTATGAAAATATTTTTTTCACATATTTTGAGGCCCCAAAAAAAAGACCCCCCCCTTAATTTCAGGCTACGATTTTTTTTTCTATAGGGGGGCACGTGCCCCCCTGTGCCCCCCCCTGGCTACGCCACTGGTCGTGTTATACTTGATACCTTCAAATTTTGCTTGTCTTTTACTATATATATAAGGTTTAATACTTTTTGGTCGTTTGACTTACACAGAAACATGTGGCTTATATGTAAGGCATTTTTTATATTCGTACACATAAGAACTCAAAAATTTTTGTACGAACTTAGACTGGGTTTGTGCGGAAAATCCTTATATATTTATCTTTATCAATAACAGGTTTCATTTTGCATTGAATTGTACATTTACTTTGCATTGTTCACTAACTTTATACCCTCAGATTTCAAATATCGTATCATATTTGATTTTTCTCGATATTTGGTAAGTGTAAACAACTCAGTTCATAATTTATCGACTAAAAATACATTTTTGAGATGTGAATCTTGTAATTAAAAGTGAATATAAGGCATATTATCTAGGTAATTTTTATTAATGGTAATATTAAATTTATCCATGTACCCCAGCTTGTTCGTATAGGCATTTTCGGTATTTTTATGTAAGTATCTCTTAAGATGGTTTATTATGTTTTTTTTCGACTGAATTCTTTTTTAAAGTGTTTTTTTAAAAGTAAAAAATATTGTAATTTATCGTATAAAATTATAAAAAATTATGTAACTCATGACTAAGGGGCACGAAAAAATCGCAACCAGGCTTTTTTGAATGGAGGAAAATTGCAAGTAATTACAAATATATAAAACCGGTGAAAAGCGTGACTAAGTATCATTGTTTTTTTTTTTGTTTGACAAATATTTATATACATTTATATACGCAAATTGTCGTTGTTTTATTGTATTAATTTTTAACCCGTGAATTCATGAAGAAAAATAGCAAGTATAGATAACGAATATATGGCATCTACACTGCACTCATATGTGTCGCTGTTTGCTCAATCAGCATAAATCAAAATAAAGTCAACTGTAAACCATGTAAAAAAGAGTTTATAGTTGTAAAATAAAAAAGTGTAAAAACTTTTTAGGTTTACAACGCTTCCAAGTTGCATTTAAATGCCCTCAAATTTTACAAGGAAAATCTATTATGAATAAAAAATATTGATGAAGGCATTTTTATTGTGATTTTTAAAAAATTGTATTGAATTAATGACGGCTATGAATATTCCGTTTCATCTTTGTGATGAAAAAAAATTTCATAATTTTTGGGGAATACGCAGGTGAACAAATGCATTGTTCTAATACGAATCGATATGACATTTGCCAAAATTATCTAAATCTAAATGTGATTATATTTATAATATTTTCTTTAACAAACCATTGCATTTGATTGTGGATAAATCTTCAAACACTGTGAGCAGAAAAGTTTTTAATATACTTAAAGTTATATGCCACGTTGAGTACAGAACGCAACCCAGTATAATTTACTCTCTAGATATTCTGGCATGCACTGGCACAGTACCGTAGCCAGGATTTTTTTTGCCCAGGGCTAGTCAGTGTTTTTTTTGTTTGATTTTTGGCCTTAAAAACACGATTTATAATGACAAAATCATAAATATTTTTTTATGAAAATTTTCATTTTTAAATTTTTCTATATTAGGTTTTTTTGTCAAAAAAATGTCTGCACAAAAAAGGTCCCCCCTTATTTTAGGCGCAAAAATCTTTCAGAGGGGGGCTACATCCCCTACACCTATTGTATACGCCACTGCACTGGCAAGAACATATTAATGGAGGGTAACTGTTTGGTTTTTGCGATTTGCACAAATTTTCAAAAGATCATTAACTTTAAACTTATTATTACGGATTAAGCATTAACATGTATCCTCGCATGGAATCTTTTAAAAGATGGTGTCAGTAAGTTGTACATATTTAATGCCTAGCCCATGCAATTCATCTTACTATCTATGCCTTCCATATAAAAATCAAGCTAGTAAATGAGTTAGTAATTATACTTGAAAGATTAATGTAAAAAATGCTAAAAATAATAAATTATAAAAAGAGTTATCAGATTTAAATTGCCTGAGTGGCCCGCACTTGTAAGCTGGTGCATTTGGTTTAGACTCGTAGGATTTATATTTGTAAATTGGACAGTATTTTAATATGAATAAAGCATCTAGATATTAAATTTTTAGTTTAAACCAATTGAACAAAAAATGACGGTTTTTTACAAGAATTCGACACGGTTAAATTTTTTTTCTATGTAGCTGACTACATTATACTAATTTGCAATATAAGTATGTCACGAAAAATCAAATAGATAATATCATGACATGCTTAACATGCTTAAAGAAATCGTTTTACGCACTAATCTACAGACTACATTACAACAAAATCCAGATTTTAATTATATCAATACCAAATTGGAATAAAATGACATCACAATGACTTGTTTAAAATTTATTCCATCCACATCTTGTGAAGTTACACAAATGTTTAGTACACACAAAGAAATATTTACTGATAAAAAAAAGCTTACAATATAAAATTCGTTTATGTTGTTATTTTTAAACTACAATGATACAGATTTATTAGTTATAAATCGTATAAATACAGTAAAAGACCCTTTAATATGTCAATCGCTTTGAAAGTAGTATATAATCCGTCAAAAAAGCATTCTGACGTTGCCTAATTTTTACTAGCAAAACATCTGTATATCATTGCATTTTTATCTCTATATAATAAATATAAAAATTTACTATTCAATATTAACAACAAAATCTTTATAAATGTTAATATTTGTCTTTTAAATGTATTAAAAATGCGTTGTTGTTATCCACAAGAATCGCAAGTCTATATTTGCATTTCAAGAAATTTACTTATAGCCATTGCGCTTCATGATATGTCTTTTTTTTTTTAATTAGTTGAGTTACATGTTTCCATTGACTTCAGCCTTATATTAATACCTGTTTTGTTTCTCCGACTATAATGTTTCGTTGGTATTTCCTTTTTACACTGGCATGCACGTTGTCATAATTTTATACAATTGTTTACCTTTGTCCCACGATTTATAATTACAATCTATATGTTAAAATTGTAAATAAAAGGAAAATGCAGCAAATGAAAAACTTAAACGCAGAATCAGTTGCAATTAACTTTCATCTGGTATGTTTTGTTTTGCTACAGACTTTCCTTTTTATCTTGTCTATCGCAAAATATTAGGTAAAATATACGGGTATAGAATGAAGGAGAAAAAATATAAATTTAGTAAAAGCTATAAAAATCATGATTTCTTAGTTGTATGTAGCATTAATATAGTATTAATAACACATATATCAAACGTCTTACAGCGTCTTTATTTTTGTACCAAAAAAAAATCTGTGATTTTGGAGTTCCCAACCGCGGACATATGCATGTAATATCATATAGTAAAACACTAGTTATCTACTTACCAATGCATAATTCATCGTATTTTCCGTAATTAGCACTTATAAACTATCGATTTATTTTGTAGATAAAATTAAAGTAGGTAGTATAAACAACGTTTATTTACTAATATTGTCAGCTGCCACCTTTTTAAACCAAAAAAGATTGAAAAATAGGTTTCATTATGACCTCGGCATTCCATCCCCTAGTAGAACATTAACTATTTTTCTTTATGAACCTTTAGGGCTCTCATCTAGCATTATATAAAATGGGTAAATACATTATTTTGAAATCATCATCTTATATTAAATTTCATAATGAAGAAAAAATATATTTTTCCTATAATGTCTTTTTGAAAATATCGGTTTTGTATAATAGTTACAGAATACTAATGTAAATTAAATCGTCTTTAAGTTTGCTCAATGTAAATATTTTACAAAACTCACCAATCTTAAATCTCTCAGTGGCTTTTTTTACCCTCATTTTCTGGTATAAACTCTACGCTGTTCTTCTTTTTCGTTTTTGTATCTTTTAATGCTTTTTTCCGTGTTTTTACTCTTTGAAGTAAAATAAAAGTTTCAATTTCTTATTCCTTTGACACATCGCCAGCATTTGACATGCTTAACCATAAATCGTGGTCTCATATATTTGGGTATATATTTTTTAATTGAAAATATGCTTTTACGTAATTACTACGTCATTTTGAAAGTTATATTATCTTGTAAATTACTATTGTTCTCTATTTGCGTTTTTAATGTTTTCAGCAGATAAAACAACTGGGAAATCATCTGTATCTCTATCTTGTATTACCTAGTATCCTTGTGTTCCCAAAATTGCTATCGATATTACTTTGATCTATAAAGCCGCTTATATTCATAATCTTACATAATCGTAGCAAAATGATGTTTTCAAAATCTCCTTAAATGATAACATACCTGAAAATGGATGAAAGAGCTTAATTATCATCATTTTTTACTATGCGCTGTCTCTTGGGTCCAAGTTCTAAGTTCTTGATGAAAATGATTTGTTACATCTAGGAAATATCATTTTTATCGGGAAGGTTTCTCTTGGTCATTTTCTGGGTTATAATTAATTTTCAAAAAAATCAGATTTAAAAATATAACGCAATAAACACATAAATGCAACCTTAGAAACTTATATTATAATACGAACAAACTTTGGATTATATATTTTACTTAAAAAAAAAAATTTAGAATATCATAACATTGTCGCTCTCTACCAGACACTTATAGTTTTTACCTGGAGTTAAAAATATTTTTTTTCCGCGACAAAAAAAGTGCATTTAAAGGGGAGGGGGCGGAGTAAATACACCTGAAACCAGGTGTTCAGCAAAAAACGCTTTTAATTTACGCCCATATATTTCGTATTTTTGCTACCCCTCTCAAGTAAGAAAATGGTTGTTCAGAGCCTTTTTTTTGTATTCTTGTACGTATTTTTATGCTATGTAACCTATTCAAGGGCATTAAAAATGCATTTGTCTATATAAAAGACATAAATTAGGATTCATACTAGGTTCGAATAAATTGCAGAGGCTCAATATTTTCTACTTTTTTTCCAGCTTTTATAGATAAAGTTAAAATATAGGCCGAGGTGGGTTGATCTGGGGCTTGCTGAAGCCCACGTAGGGGGTGCAATTACCCAGGTATTCGGGTATTAAAATTTTCATGAATGTGAAAAAAAAACAGGGCACCTAAAACCCGAAAACTTGTGTTACTACACGGATACCACGGCGGCATAGTAAAGTACATGCTACTGTGTCATTATAGCAATATTTTGTCTACTATTATGGGGGGAGGAGGTAACTTTGCCATAATAGTTGTGAGCCAAAAAATGTGGCGTGTCTCTTGTAATAAACTATTTTTTATGCATTTTTTATATACATATATGTATATCTATTATGAACTTCCTTATTTTTTTGTTTTTATTAGTGATGACCGCGTTATTTTAGTTTAAAATTAAACTCGTATGCGGCCTTTTATATGTAACAATTTTTTTGGTCTAATTGTGGATTTTTTTGCTTACCAATATTATACAGTGTATGATAAAGAGTGACATATCCCAAACCGTAAAAAAATGCTGTTTAGATATATCCAATAAGATTTATACAAAAAACCTGTAAGTTCTGCCAAAAAATCCCACACGCTTTTGTTTTTAAACCTCAAATATTTACTTATGCAGTATGCATTAGGCAATAAAAACAGAGTAAGTATTTTTTGAGAAGGCATTAATGATTAATGCATCATTTAACATTTTTGCAGTATATTGTGCATTGAAAAGTGCATTTACAATTAAAAAATCTTTCGCCTCATGATATTACTTTTTCTTTATGCCATAGTAGCCAAAATGAAAAAAAAAAATTGGCTTCTGTAGTATGGCCTATAAACTTTTCAAAGGCCCTGGTAATTCCTATAGGAGTTTTATAATTTTCTTGTATCTTTACCTTGCAACAACAAAGCCTTAAAAGTTATATTTATAAGAAAAGTCTATTTCTTTACTGCACTTTAATGTAAAACACATGATGAAACTCGTTCGTTAGTTTTTTATATGCGAAACCCTGGTTTGAAAAAATACAGCAAAATGAGATTCGTGTTAGCGTTTTAGTGCTTACTTAATTTTAGACGGATGGAAAAATATGTTATGTAAATTTATTAGCATCTTTTTTAGAGACAATGTTTTTTATTGACATTAACAACAAATCATATTTTACATATTATTTGATTTTTGACGACTTTCTATTTTATACGAACCAGACATCAATTTTATTTTTATTAATGCTGTACATTGGTGATATATTGCTTTCTTTATTGTTTACAAATTCGCCCCAAAAAAAAACTAGAGCAATACAAAAATTGCACAGAAAATCTTTAAAATGTTTAAAAAATTACAACTTGTATGTTTGTAGTTGTCAATTCGTTTTTTTACAAGAAAACACTTTTATGCATTTAAAACAGGGTTCTGGTATATAAAACAAGTGATTTTATGTGATTTATAGGGATTAGCAAGGATCATTGACAAAGACATGTCCCAACGCATTCTATAGGCAAATAAAACTCGCAAATTTGTTTTTAACTGTAGGCAAATGTCTTAAAGGTCTTTTTTGATGTTATATGGGTTCGGCAATATAGAAGAAATGGATAGAACAACCTTTTACCCTTATACACTTCATGACACATATATTTGTATGATAAGATAATTCCTTATTTAGAAAAAAACACAATATGGCAGCTGGACCTAAAAATATGGCCGCGGCCCATATGTGACCACGTTAATATGGCCATAATCGGGGTAATTAAATTTCATATTTTTACCATATTTCTGACTAATGATTTTATATACGGGTATTACTGAATATTTAATAAATCGCTACAAATGACCATATATTTGCAAACAGTTTCGAGAAAATACTGTGCACCTTGCTTTTACATGGCAAAAATGCCGTTTTTGTTGTAAAAAAGTCTTTATTAGCTAACTAAATACAAAGATAAGGCGATGATTGTCTTACTTCCTACTGTATTTATAACATAATGTGTGTAGTTGCAACAATTTAAAGATATTAGAAGTAAATAAAAAGGTCGCAAGATAGAAAAAATTTTGTATAGATAGTCTATTTTTGTATGATTTGCACCAAAGCTGTAATAGTTTTTGTATTTTGATAACCAAGGTCTAGCTAAATATAATGATAAAAATATTTTAAAACCTTTCACAACTTTTAAAGGCCTATAAAAAAAACTTTATAAAGTAGTCAGTATATTTTATGTATCTTTTAGAGAATGTGAAGCGTGGATCAAAAAACCATAAAACATAGTACTTTTTTGCATGATTATATTATATCCCTTATACCGTAAACATCGAAAAACAAATCACTTCTTTTAATCATATTTTCGAAAAACTATATATTCTCGGCTAATAAGTTTATCTTTTATATGAAACAATAGGTCTTTAAATTTTGTTAACATTCAATATAATTAATTTTCGCGACACAAATCAGATATTTACGCTACTTTTGTCATATGCAAATTTGCCAAAAATAATTACTTTATTACTGTTCTTGAACTTTTGTGTCAATGAAAGCTTAATATCTAGTTTTTATCACAGCAGAAATAACTAATTGGAAGTTTCATGCCTTTCGTATTATAACATAATGGCCATTATGGGTAGTGTGACTATGCGTACTTTTTTTTTACAGTACAGTTCTTTTTTTAAACTAAAAATTTGACCTTTTTATTGTCCTGCCCTTTTTTTTTGTTTTTTTTTGTAGAAATTTTTTA